>JAHZNA010004189.1:0-15723 GCA_027743935.1 Sinodicranocentrus sp. ZH6
CCTCTTCCGAAAACATGTTTAATTCTAATTTGGTGACATGTTTCCCCCAGTCTTGATAACGAGAGGTCATTAACACGAATACGTTCTTGGATGTGTCTTTTGGAGGTAGAAACATTTTTAGGTATTTTTTTTTTCAACATTATCTAAAATAAATAGACACTTTTGATTTTTGAAGAAATCATATTATTCTTGTACGATGATGCAGCTATCCTTTTCGTTACCATTGGCATTTTTTGTTGAAACATTTAATTTATTGGTGGCCAGTTTTGTAAATGATAAAGTCAAAGTCTCCTCACTCTCCGCGTCTATCCAGATAACATTGTTGTCATAGTAACCCATATAAACTACTGCATACATTCTAGCCAATTGGGTTTTCCCTATACCGCCTAGCCCGCTAATTGATGCAATGTGGGTTATGACTGCAAGATTGTTTGTGCCATTCAGTAATTTATGCAAGTCCTTCAACTCCTTTTCTCTCCCAATAAACAATGGAGTTGGACGTTGACCTTGTAAATCAAACCAAATATTAGGTGACCTTAACCGGTGTGAAGCGAAGTCGCTGGCTTCACGTTGACTTTCTGTTGAGTAGAAACTTCTAGATGTCCCATGGGTGGGCTCAGACGTATTCCCTAGTCTAGTCCTTGCTTCCTCCCCAAAAGTATCAACGTCCTTCAATGCAATATTAAATGCCTCTCGTATTTTATCTATATTCGTATTAAAAAACTATTGCTTGCATTTTTAGGTATTTTTTTTAAATCGCCTTGTTATAAAAATTATTACCAGCTAGTTCATTCAATTGAAATTGAAGGAGAGTTGAAATGAAGCTTCCTATTGTAGCATTGTCGGCTTCCACTGATCGCCAATTTAGAATACATTCATGATACACACTGTTAAGTGTGGCGTTTTCGAACTGTAAATGTAACCTATTCCTCTGCAAGACATGGAACTCAACATTCAAGCTTCTGAATACATCCCTCCACCTCCTGTATAACATTTCGTCGTCCCTTAGTATCCTGATGATTCTTCTGCTATCTGCAAAGTACAAAGGGATGAGTACACGGAACAAAATAAATATTTAGAAAAATATTATCATTTTTAGAAATACCTTCGATTGAAACCACGTTGCTTGCCATGATTTTTATCTGGTATAAATAAACAAAATTTGATGTCTTCAAAAATCAACGAGAACTGTAAAAAAGGTTGGAATAATTTTTTTAAATATTTTGAGAAGAATAACCTTCACCTTGAGTTCAAGTTTGTAATAAATAAGACAAAATAAAATAAAATCAAAATGATTGTTACCTAATCTTACAATGAACAATTGGCTTAGCTACAGCAGGATGTTAGGGTCGTCAATAAAGGTCGATATCAAGCTTTACAGAATCAAAACAAACGATCATACTTGTTTCCAAATTAAATATTTTCGAACATACCTCTTATTATGACAACGATTTATCGATTTCTTGGAGGAGGGAGAAGTTTATCGAAGTTCTCAAATGATTGTCTGGATCTTGATCTAGAAAATAAATTATGAAGTAATGTAAACTTCAAGAATATTGCTCACTTTTTTTAATAGTTAACTTAAAATAGATTAGCCTTAGGTTAAAGTTAGATTCATGATAGGATATCAACTTACAAATCTCAAAACGTGCTCACTACCAAATCGAAAAGCAATGAAATATTAAAAATTATTGAGTACTTTTGTTAAATGTATGTATTCAATAGTGGGCTAGATTTTTCACAAATCAAGCAAACTTCACAAAGGCTCTAAAATGCGTGTATCAACCGAAACATAAAAAGTCTCACTGTAAAAAATTGTCATGCTCCTCATCATATTACTCTCCTTTTCCATGTACATAATTATCACAGCCAAAATTGTAAAGACCTCGCCCCACTTGAACATTGTATTGCGCTACGTGGTAAAGCCATATATTTAATATGATCCAACATTAGTGGCATGAGACAACGAGTTCCACGTCACCTTCCAGAACCACTCACCTTCACTTTTAAATATACCGCACAATTCTGTTCCATGCTCATAATCCAATTTTCAGGTGAAGCTGCTCAGTTTGCATTAAAATATCCAGAAGAAAAATATATCAAATGAGGATAAGTGTTCCTCTTCAGATAAGTACTGTGCGATACTCTTTGTTCGTTATAGTTATTAAATTAGACAATTTGTGTCTACTCCTGTTAATCGTTTTGAGAGAACGATATCTTCCACACATTGGGATGTATGCTGATGGATGTACATATCTCCGCAGATCCCAATAGCTTTTATGCAAAAACACACCTGCTTTCCATGATAAGCGTATTGACTCCGTACTAAACGTCTGTGCTCAATGTAGACGTATACTTGTTGTGTGCGATAAGGTGGAAGGGGTTTGGTTATTCATGTTAGCTGGTTATGTAAAATTAAGTTAAATCATGTTGATATTGTATAGCTCTGAGGAATGCAGGTGTGCTACGTCACGAATTTTAGCACAGAAATCGCTTGGGTGTAATTCTCAATGTAACTTTAACCTGGCCATTAAATATAAAAAGAATTCATAGATTAAATCCGTAATTTTCGATTTATCCGAATCCGAATTTAGTAATCCGAATTATATTGTTAGAATTGTTAGAATGATTTATTAACGTGTTAATCAGTTTCAACCTAATACAAGGCTGGTCTCCCAACTTAAAACACACATAGCTTATCCTACTAGTTCCTCATCGAATTATACTGATCAATAGCAAAGCCTAATTGTAACCAAATTACATATTTATAACATTTTACAAAAAAATCGAAGAACGGAACGATAACAAATACTCCTTAATTTTATTTGGAAAATTTTCAGCAGATAGCTGATCCAACAAATTAATCCTTCTATCTTTTAAAAATAAGTTCCACTCATTGGTTGTGCACCATTTTACCGAATTCTTAAAAATTTCTTTTTTATGGGAACAAGCAACTAGCACTGGCCGTTGTTTTGTTGCCGATTGTAACACACTATACCAACCATTAAATATTTTACTGCTTCGAAACTTGTACACAAATTTTATGCACATATATCTTTTTCGCTCGAGAATAGTTAAAATATCCAGTTTCTCATACAGATCTGATACATTAACTTTTGACCTTTTACGAATATTTTTCTTACCATACTTGGACACATAAAAACATATCAAGAACCGAGATATTTTATCCTGTAGTCTTCCAATTTCCAACCTAGATTGAATACACCATATGATAATACCATAGTCGATAATGGACAAAACAAATGCTGACATGAATGTTTTAAGTACATTCTCTGTGAACATTCGTCTCAACCCATACATTCTGCTTAACGCAGCATTCATTTTATTTTCTATCGTACTCAGGTGTTTTTTCATAGTCAGTGAACTATCCAACCATACACCAAGATATTTGAAATTGGGGACTATTTCTATCACTTTCCCATCTATTATGAGCTTAGATTGATTATTCATACATTCAGCCTTTGACCTATAATCATTTTTGTCTTGTCTACGTTAACTTTAAGTGAGTTATTTAAACACCATTTTTCAAGATTGATAAGACAATTCTGCATATTTAGAATACCCAAATCCATATCTGTGCAATCCGTGTATATTACCATATCATCCACATACAGTAAGTAATCCAAATTAATTGCACTTCCAATGTCGTTTATAAATAAACTGAAAGCAAGTGGACCCATGCAAGAACCAGGAGTTACCCCATTATCTATACTAAAGTATTTTGATTTATAATCACCGTTGATTATTCTAAATTTTCTATCAGTAAAATAGTTAGCTAATATCCTAACCATATATGGTTCTGTTTTAAACTCGTCCATTAGTTTACGTAATAACGTGCCTCGATTCACTGAATCAAACGCCTTCTTGAAATCAATGAATACGGCTATTACCTTACCTTTGTTGTTATCTAATAAACTATAAACATTCTGAGTTAGTAAAGATATGGCTGTTTCACATGACCTTCCAGGTCTAAAACCATGCTGGAAGGAATTGAATTTACTATAACATTGTTGTATTAGTCTATTATATAGTAATCTTTCAAATATTTTTGTAGTAAAATTCAAATTAAATATAGCCCTATACGAAGAAGAATGCAACAGTCTACCTTTCCCTTTATAGAGCGGAAAACAATCTGCAGTCTTCATCGTATCAGGCACAATTCCACTAGAAAATATTGTCATAAAAAGTATTATGAGAGGAACCGTTAATATTTTACCTACAAGTACATAGACCCGTTTTGGTATCGAGTCACAAGTTTGTTTGCTACTTTTCGTTTCACTAATTGCTGACAATACCTCAGGTTCTGTTACAACTTTTATTTGATAACCAAGATTTGTCTTAATGTAGTTGTGTTCATAAGTCTCTATAATACCATTTAAATCATGCATATTAAATGCTGATTCTAAAAGAATAAATTCATTGGCAAATAATTCACAGATCTTATCTTCTGAAGTAATTTCACCTTCTTCTGTGTCTAATTTTGTGATTTGTAACGTTGTTTTACTTCTAAAATTTGTTAATTTGTTAAACGCCTCCCAATCAGACATGGATGCATTAGTTTCGCTGAATTTAGAATTAAAATACGTTTCTTAGACTTTCTGACTAAATAATTAGCCTCATTTCGCAAATCTGCATATTGCCGAATCACAGCTGGTATACCTAATTTTACTGAGTCGAATAGGTCGTCTCTTTGTTTGTTTAGGTTACGAACATCATTAGTGCACCAAGGAACACGTTTACACTTAACAGTTATTTTTTTCACAGGGGCAAATTCATCAAGAACAGCCAATACCTGTTTTTCAAATATTTCGACATTGACATTAAGACATGCAATTTTTCTTAAAAAATCCCAGTTGAGAGACTTTAACTTGATTTTAAAAGCCTCATCTTCTTCTAAATTTTTCCACTGACGGAATTGAACTGATTTACGTACACATTTAAATTTCACCCTTTTCAAAGTTACATATACAAGAGAGTGGTCAGATCCTGCTAATTGAACACTTCCCGAACTATATTTATCTGATAAATCAACATACACATGATCTAATAATGTGTTTGTTATTACTGTTGCAGTCTCATTATCAACAATTCTATTATAAATTCCCAACCTGGTTGGAAAGTTAATAACTTGATACAAATCATATTCATTAACAATTCTGTAAAGTTTCCAACTAAATACAGTAGTGTCTAACAAATTCACATTTATACATTTATTCACACATATAACTGGAGCTTTCGATGAGTCACCTCTGACCGTTTTCAACAGTATAAGAAAACATTATGCTTTTCTCAAGATGAGAAAAAAGAATCCAATAATATTAAGTGAACAGAAAAATCATAAAAACTCAAACAAAAAGTGTATCCATAGAGGATAGATATCCGTTTCATCATTACGGTTCATTGTGTTTGAAGTATTCCTGATAAACAAACTCTCCTTAAATTTCCTTGGGAAATACATATCTTCATAGAATAGAATAGAATTCATAGAATAGTCAGAAGTTTTCTTAAGTATGTACGAATCAAATAATTAAGAAGTATGGACTTTGTATAAAATCTACTTTCTTCCAAAATCAATCCATTCACAACTTACCCACATCCATTTTCTTCCGGTAAACTCGTCGTTTGGAAATTGGGAAAAAATAATAAAACTAAAGTTGGAAATCTCAGAAAGTGGTTTTGTCCCTTGACTTGGTCCGCGTGGTAAAGCCATCTACTTAAAAAACTTCTCTTGGCCAGTACAATTAACCTGTTGCACGTAACTTTTCAGCAATACCCATAATCACATTCAGATGTACTCAAGCTATAAAAAAATTCGCACACAGCGTGCATTTCGCCAAAAGCAGGTCATCAACCTCATATCTCTTGTTCATTCTATTGGTCAACTTTATTCCACCCACCTTCCAAAGTGAGGATATCCCACATCATTGTGTTCGTACTTGTCTGTGCTTTATGGATAACCACATCACAGGCTGTGATAAATATGAAAAGACTAATGTTTTTTGCAAGGAGTGTACTTTACTGTATGGGACGTTTTCTCTGGAGGTAATTCAAAGTCCTCGGCAAACGTGCACAAATTATTAATAAGTGAAAATTTCTGAATAATTTCATTTTTTCAGAATGTCAAGTAGCCAACAAGACTTATCCAAAGGAATTCGAAATTAAAGCAGAGATCTAGAAGCAGAACAAAGAATTAAAATGATAAATAAAATGTCCTGGTATTAAGTGACTAAAGATACTAGTAAATCTCTTAACATAGATTAAATCCAAAAACAAGGTGGTGGAGGTAGACAGATAAAACGATATATGGGAATTTTCAATCCACATGATGTTGATAATCCCAATAAACTAAAATTAAATAGTATAAATCGCAGATGAGTTTCTTGAACATGAAATGAAAAATATATTTCCCTATTCCTCAACAGTTTTACATCTAGACTCTTTATTTCCACTTTCCGGAGAAGTAACTGCGAGGATGACTCTCGTTTCCAGTGTGTCGTGAAGATTCACTCACTTTCCTTCTACAATCGATTTTTCTCATTCACCTGCACTCCTCATATTGTCACATTCCTCAATACTTTGCGGCTCTCTTGTTGCTCGTAATGAAATTTTTAAAGAAAAAGTGCACAAGGGAACGAGAAATATGTATGCTCATGTTTTACTTTTACTTTCTCTCATCCTTTCTCTCGCACAGGGACACAAACTTCCTTCCATTCTTTCTCTTTCTTCACATGAGACTACAATGACCTCAGGTGTAGTGTTCAAAGGAGATTTGAGATACCACCTATAAGAGTTCAAGGATGAAAAAACTGGAAATGGATTGTCTCGATGGAAATTTAGATTTCTTACAGACCCTCGCATCCTTAGAAGAATATTTTCTCCAAGATTATTATAAAAGGATAATGCTCAGCATATTCCCAAAGTAAAAATCAGTCTTAAATGTGTCTAAGCTTGAAATAATGAGCGCCGTGATCGGGAGCAGAGAAAGTTTTTTTCCACCACCAATAAATGTTTTCCTAGGTAACTTGATTCTAATTGATTGTGAGTAGAAATGTTTGTAAAGTGAAGAGAACATGAGTAAATCATTTATGTACGTTATTTTTACAGATCTCGTAGTATCATATGTTGATACGTTGTAGTTGATGGATATACATATCTCCGCGGATTCCAATAGCTTTGTGCAAAAACACACCTGCTTTCCATGATAAGCGTATTGGCTCTGTACTAAACTTCTGTGCTCAATGTAGACGTTGTGATAAGATGGAAGTGGTTTGGTTTTTTATATCTACCTAGGTATGTAAAATTAAGTATAATCATGTTTGTATTGCATAGCTCTGAGGAATGAAGGTGTGCTACGTCACGAATGTTAGCACAGAAATCGCATGGGTGTAATTCTCAATGCAACTAATTATTTAACCTGGTCATTAAACATAACTAATATTCATAGAATAAATCGGGCATTTTCGGCTTTCTTAGGGTGTTTTATTATTTACATAATTGGAGCTTTCGATTAG
Organism: Sinodicranocentrus sp. ZH6; assembly: GCA_027743935.1. NCBI lineage: Eukaryota > Metazoa > Arthropoda > Collembola > Entomobryomorpha > Entomobryidae > Sinodicranocentrus > Sinodicranocentrus sp. ZH6. Next base: position 7,533 of record JAHZNA010004189.1, read on the forward strand.
TCACCTCTGACCATTTTAAGCAGTATAAGAAGAAATGTGACATTTGCCTCAAGATGAAAAAAAAGAATACAATAAGGAAAAACAAAAAATCATAGAAATTCAAACACAAATAGAGGGTATCCATGGAGGATAGATTTTCGTTCAATCATTACAGTTCATTGTGTTTGAAGTCTTCTTAAACTCTCCTTAAATTTCCTCGGGAAATACATATCTTTATTTAATAGAATTCATAGAATAGCCAGAAATTTTCTTAAGTATGTACGAATCAAATAAGTTAAGAAGGATGGACTTTCTATAAAATCAACTTTCTTCCCAAAGTCATCGTTGAAATTGGGAAAAAATCATAAAACTAAAGTTGGAAATCTCGGAAAGTGGTTTTGTTTCTTGACTTGGTCCGCGTGGTAAATCCATTTACTTAACAAACTTCGCTTGTCCAGTACAATTTACCTGTTGCTCGTAACTTTTCAGCAATAACCATCATCACATTCAGATATACTCAAGCTATAAAACATCGAACACAGCGTGCATTTCGCAAAAAGCAGGTCATCAACCTCATCTCTCTTGTTCATTCTATTGGTCAACTTTATTCCACCCACCTTCCAAAGTTAGGTAAGGACGCTATCCTTGTGTAAATGTATAGCTGCAAAGGAAGATAAGCTCACTGTGACTTCAGGCAGGTACATTGAGCTGCTCTACACTCATCTGCTGAAACTGCTTTTGCTCATCCTTTGACTGCTTTTTGTATCAAGGATATCCCACATCATTGTGTTCGTACTTGTCTGTGCTTTATGGATAACCACCTTTTGTCCCAATCATTAATCTGAGACGCCACGGTGGTATGCATGATGTATTCAGTAGAGTATTTTTGTACTGCGTTTGGCCATGCTTGCTCTACTTTTTATGCGAAGAGTATTCACATAACAGTATGCAATATGCATGCTATGATTTATGGATATCTGTAAAAACATAATGGTCTGATTAGCACAGGCTGTGATAAATATGAAAAGACTAATGTTTATTGGAAGGAGTGTACTTAACTGCATGGGAAGTTTTCTCTGGAAGAAAATCTCCGAGCTCTTATCCGTTCCAAGCATCGTGGAAAGTTCTGGACATGTCCGATATGTAAAAGGGTTATCCTTTCTCCAGCCGAACTTGTCGAACACTTCCAGACAGAGCACAAGGAAGAAGATGACGATCTTCCGGGAAACGAGGTAATTTAAAGTGCTCGGAAAACGTGCACAAATTAATACTAAGTGAAAATTTCTGAATGAAATCATTTTTTCAGAATGTCAAGAAACAACAAGACTTATCCAAAGGAATTCGAAATTAAAGCAGAAATCTTGAAGGAGAAAAAGGTTGTGATAGAATTAAAATGAAAAGAAAAATGTCCCGGTATTTTATTTAAGTGACTAAAGATACTAGTAAATCTCTTAACATAGCATTAAATCCAAAAACAAGGTAGCGGAGGTAGACAGATAAAAAAATATATGGGAATTTTCAAGCCACATGAACTTGATAATCCAAGGAAACTAAAATTAATTGGTATAAATTGCATATGAGTTTCATGAACAGGAAATGAAAAGTATATTTCCATATTCCTCAACTTCAACAGTTTTACATTGAGACTCTTCATTTCCGGAGAAGTAACTGCGAGGATGGCCTTTTTTTTCTAGTGTTTCGTTCAGATTCAATCACCTTTCTTCAACAATCAATTTTTATTCACATGCACTCCTCATATTGTCACATTCCTCAATACTTTGCAGCTTGCTTGTTGCTCGTAATGACCTTTTTAAAGCAAAACTGCAGAAGGAAATGAGAATATGTATGCTCAGGTTCCACTTTCACTTTCTCTCATTTTTTCTCTCTCACAGAGACACATCCTTTCTCTTTCTTCTCATGAGACTACTATGACCTCAGGTGTAGAGTTCAAAGCAGATTTCGAGATACTACCTTTAAGAGTTCAAGGCTGAATAAACTAGAAATGGATTGTCTCGATGGAATTTAAATTTCTTAAAAACCTCGTATCATTAGAAGAAAACAGGATCATTATATAATGATCAGCGTATTCTAAAAATAAAAATCAGTCGTAAATGTGGTATATTAGCTTGAAATAATGAGCGCCGTGCTCAGGAGCAGAGAAAGTTTTTTTCCACCGAAATAAATGTTTTCCTAGGTAACTTGATTTTAATTGATTGTGAGTAGAAATGTTTGAAAAGTGAAGAGAACATGAGTAAATCATTTATGTACGTTATTTTTACAGATCTCATAGTATCATATCTGATTCCTTAATTCTTTATTGTATGACTGATGACTCAGCGGAGAAAGGAAGTTGCAAAATAAGATCATGTGAATCTTTCTACGGAGTATTGGGAGGTGGTAAAATCATTTCACATGTGTTTATTTATAGGAAGTAATATTGAACTGTCTGAAATAGTCGGGTACCTTAAGGATCCCTTCTTAGGTAACTGCTGAACGTTATGCTTGCCATGCTATCCTCCGTGTGCGGTCTCTTTACCCATTTTTAAAACCTACGACATCGTATATATGTCTCACATAAAAATGTATCTCAGGTAAAATAATCAATTAATTAAAAAGTATCGATTATAGTTAACTTTAGTCATGCAATTTTATTGATTGTTCTTATAACCTAACAAAGCTCAAAAGAAATGTAAATGTTTACTATGTCTAGCTTCAAATAAGATATTCTAGAATTTTTATTCGTGAAACTGGATTCCACCCTTAAAAATACAAAACATACAAGTAAGTAAAGAACAAGGGAAAAAAATTATCATCATTTCACCTGGAAATCATTGATTGGTATTCCAACTGCTGAGGAAACAGGTTTAAATCCATACCTAGCTATGTTTTTACCTTTTCCTTTCGCCTACACAGTGAAGCTATCAATTTTACAAACATACTCCAGTCCTGTTGGAAGATACTGTTCCAGGATTTCCGCTCTCATTCTTTCCCCTCCTCGTAAGGTTCCATTGACTTGTGCAAATATATCGTATTCCAAGGACAAATTAGCAACTCTTACCGAAATCCCAACGTTTTAGACAGTGCAAGGAGGAACGTGGACTTTTTCTCTAATTGACAACTCCCTGACTTCCGTTGTGGTGACAACATCTTGTGTCACATCGTCAAGGGGTGAGGGTTGTGTAGTGTAGACAGACCTCAAAGTAGCTTAAATGTTGGTCTTCAGTGAAGTTGGGATTCCTGTTCCACCTTCCCTGGAAGGCTTGATGGTGAGAGAGTTCATTGCTCCAGAAACGCTGGCTAACTTTTCTACACGCACAGACTCTGTGATAGCAGTTCAAGGTTATACTGCCGCCTCCATGATAAATAAAAACCTTGTCAATCTCCTATCTTCGTATTCATCACTTGCTCTGCTTGTTGGATAAATTATTGGCAAGAATTTGTTTGAAACTGGAGTAATAAACGCCGTAAATATTACAGGTGACATGGGTATAAGGCAACTTGTCTGTCAAACTTACTGGAAGTAGATTGCAATCGTCACGGGGAACGCCGAGATTTAGCAAATCTCTTATGAAAATCTAAAGAGTGAGTTTATTTTGAAAGAGTTGTCCATTAAATTGTAAAATTAAATACTAACCTTTGTTTCTATCCATTTTGAAAAACTTAATCTCACTTGTCCTCTCCGACTCTTTGCACGTTCGAAAGGATCCAAGGCCATTAAAAACTACGTGTGCATAAGAGTATAAATTGACCTCGTTTAGATCTCCTTCTGACCACCTATATAAAACTACCATCTATTTAAAAGATCATTGCCCTCTGACATGATGGTAAAATTTTCTGAAACCAATTACGATCATTGGACACAAATTAGTGGATTGTGATTTTCCTCTGCAATCTGAGTGATAATTTTATGATATATCTCGTAGTCGTATTGACATGCAACACAAAAATGTAATCTGCTCCACAGCATAGGAGCACTTTAGAAAGTAGGTCAGTATTTCAATGTCAGAGCACTGGTGACCCATATTATGATGCACTTTCCTAAGGATCTTTCATGCATTTTAAGTGGACATATTCAGTTCGATATATAAATTTGCTAGAGAAAAATACAGTTTCAAACAAAATTCCAGCATTCTTTAGAAGTCACACAACATTTACTGCTTCATTATGAAACTTTCTTGAAATTCGTGAAAAAATGTCAATTTCCCATTGACAAAATTATTGAATAACTTTTGACCCCTCACAGTTTTCCTACAGTCTGTTCACTACAAAATCCTTAATATGCTCCCGATTACATGAATATCTTCTCATCCCTGAATGTAATCTATATGATGTGATACTTACCTGTTGCGGATAAGCAGCAATCACATGCATGCTCTCACATTATGCTTGGAATAACGGATCTGGTACAATATGTGATACAGTCAACAGCACATCACTTCTTTTGCTCACGTCATCATTGCTTCATCCTTAATACATTTATTTGCTCCACCTTAGCCCCCATCATTTATTTTAGGATACCTCCTCTCTTCACATTCACTTTGTGTAAATTTGTCATTATTTAGCCATATCATGCAAGAAAGGATGTACTCTTGTGCAAAAATGCATTTCGCAAATTCGCTATATAAATGATGACATGCATACCTTCAGCCAAACCTGCTCTTCTGTCTGAAATGTAGAGAAATCCTCCAGCGTATAAGGGTAGGTTCTTTTTACCTACGCAAAATGTCATGCGAAGCCATAACACATTTATTTTTGCGTGGAATTCAATTACAACATTCAGTGTCCGTAAGGGTAGATTTAACTATTTTAATTTTTGATTAACTACCTTGCACTTTAAGTTGCACTTCCACTACTGCCTGGCGCACGGTACATCTAATATAAATTGAATCATTTTTTAAATTAAATTTATAGCAGTATAAAATTTATTGCTGTCTTATGCATTTTACCAAAAAAATGTGACATGACAAAAATTCATGTAGATTTCATAACTTCAAAAGAAAGGATGGGAAAATTTGTTTATTCATGACCAGATGTATTTTGGATTAAGCAGTTGCTACAAGTGAACACATTACCAGAACTGGATGGGACTGGAATTAAAATAGAATTGTAAATTTGATATCGTTGAAAATAAATTTACGTCCTTATTGCAGCTCTAGACAAATTATTCATTTGCGAATAATATTTATTGAAGTTAATTCATTTCTCTGTAAACTGGTCAATTTAGACAGCAGGAAAGGCTGCAATTCCTTACGATAAATGTCTTCTCATCCTCCACAAAAATAAGGAGATCAAGGCCTCCCTCAATTTCTGCGAAATCTCGTGACATTCACAGTAATATGATATTGTGTCATCATCTTTTCACTTTTAATGATTTCCAGACATATGACTTTACATTCCAATATAACTGCGCATTATTACTGCTGCTTTTATTCTTACCTAGTTAGTGCGACGCAAGGAGAAATAGTACTTGTTATGGTGATTTGCATGGGTAAGGCAGGACACCGCTAACATCCTTTTGATGTAAATCCCTGCATCAAGTGATGTTTTTTACTTTTACTTGCCTGTTTTCATTAAGAATGACTTTTTAACAACAGTAAATGAGTTATTCATCCTTTCACAATCATCCTTTCTACTCGCGGCTCTTTGTTTATAGAAATTGCCTTATGGCTATTTATTTTTATCCCATTTCTTTAATGCATGAGCTAATCTTTTGTATTTACAACGAAAATTAATACTCATCCTTTATGTCAACTCTGGAGAGAAGAGATAAGCTTAACTAAATTTTAGTTTAATGCTATTTATACCATACTTTCCAGTAAATACTGCGTGATAATCACGAAAAACATTTCCTTTAAATGAATAATGGGAATAAGAAGATTTTTTTCGTGAATTATCATTCATCTTTACATTTTAAAGATTCTCAGAATCGTTTTTTCAAAGGTATTATATTTAAAATATATTAAAGAAGGTTCTTTTCCTTTCCCCAAAAGTATTTCCTGAGCATATTCCCACAATCAAAACAGAAGAAAGAGAAACAAAACATATTCACAATCACAGTAAAATTCCTCGTTAAGAGGAACGTAGTTTTCCTCGTACTCGTAGTTCCTCGTAGTTTATTTATCTTCCAACTCACAGAAAGATAGAGAGTATTGAACCATGTATGTATGATCCAATCATTCAGAATTGCTGTGGTGTGGAGCGAATAAACAAAGATGACGTCAACTTTACATTTCTGCTTTGATCATCAATGTCACTCCTTGTTGAAGTGGGATCATAAACCAGGTTCACCCAATCCTATGTTGAAATTAGAATGGAAAATTTACCATGAACATGTATTAGATGGAAAAAGCGTAGATTTGCATGAAACAGTACATTTTTCTAAATATACGTATTGACAGTTATAACGGTAAAACTTTAAAACTTTTCAAAAAACTTAATACATCAATGGAAGAATAAGCTTTCAATAAGCTTTCGAATGACATACTACATGTTATATGATGTCATTTGAAAACTTAAAACCGTTAATTTTATTTTACCGTTATAACGGTTTAACGGATTTGGTTAAAAAGTAATAGATGTCGCCATCGAATTGGAAAAATGGAAAGCATTAGGCGGTGTAGCAATAACACATGCTCCTTAATAGTAAAAAATATTAAATCAGGCATGTTAGGCTATAATAGGTTGCCTTTATTTCTCAATCAAACGAAAAGGGAAAAGTGGACTGCGAGCACATTTACATTTGCTTCATTTATTTGTAAAGCGAGACAAACAGCATACAAACAGAAATAGCATGAGCCAGAAAGATTTTTCGGCACACTAATGAACCATATCTAATTTTTCTTTTCCTTTGCCACGCAAATCAATTCTAATTACTTCCTCGACTAATCTAAGAATACTGAAATACTTTGATCTACCAGTGCTGAGACCATAGAGTATTTTACAAGTAGATCAAATGACTGTTTCACCATTTGACCTCTGCACTTATCTAGTTTTTAAAAAATCGAGTTCAATTTCATCAAGAGAAAAGTATGCCACCAAATGAAGTATTTTAACTTTAAAATGACCACATTTGGAGTTTGAGCGATTTTATCAATTGTCATTTTCCACGTGGTGAAACTATCTTGAATATCTCCCTATTTATTAACCCACTAACTGATGTAATAACTGAACGCCTATTGCTCTCATTCAATAATTTTTGTAAGTCTTCTTATTCAGAGTACTATTTCCCTGATTTATTAATTATTTGACTTGCATTAATATTTTGCACACAATGGCATAAAATGAAATGCAAAGAACATAAAAAATTGTGTAGGAAAGATATCAAATAAAAAAAGCATTATAAATTTTATTAATAAATTCTTCAGTTGTACAGGACAGACTACAACCTAACTTCACATTCTTATCGCTCCACAATCTTCATTCAACAAACAAAAGCACTTCCCATTAATCTCTTTTTCGAAAATATTGTGTGTATTTACAGACATGTGCATTAGACAAGTGCACACTGCATAACAAGATATTTTTTGCTAAAAAATCTCACAACAAACAACTTATCACAACACATTTTATTTCATTTTAATACAACACAACACTATTTTAAAAAGTATAAAGCATGTCACAACAAACAACAACAACCACAACCAATTTAATACCCAAATGTTCTACAGCACAACAATAAAAAATTAATTCAGTCGCACAGCACAGCAACTCATATACAACAACAACAACATTAAAATTGATAATGCCTCAAACACCCTCCGTTTTAACTTTACGATTCTTTCAACTTTTTAAAGCATGTACGAGGGATTTATCACAACTATTAAAGAGGCTTTCGGTGTCGATACCACAGCCGGATATGATTAATAATTCTTCATCTGCATATCAGTCGAAAGAAAAATGGACGGACTTTCAGATGATACCTATGTCATATACTGGTGTTCATTCCAGCCTGAGATTTTGAGGTCGAAACATAATCCCAAAATTTTGCGTGTTTTTTACAAGCACTTATTTTTGTACTGAGACCGAGTTGCAATAATCAAAAAGCATTCGTACTTCTGGGATTTCTGGGACTACTTGTGACTGGAGATTTGATAGACCTTCAGCTTTATGAGTTTGAGTCAAAAATACAGTGGCGGACAATGGTTAGAGCGTAGTTCACTGACATCCTCAAAGGCCATGTGCAGAGCTTTGCAACTTGAAGATTATAATGCTG
>JAHZNA010004190.1:0-15737 GCA_027743935.1 Sinodicranocentrus sp. ZH6
ATCACTTCTGCTCTCGAATCTTCTCGACTCCATCTGGACCGTCATCATCATCATCTTCATCACTCTTCTCTAGCCTATAAATACTCTATGTAATCATATCTCTGTGTGTCATTTAAGATCCGACTTGCGCCTTAAATAAACTCTTTCTTATTACTGCTAATCAGTCTTATCATTCCTGAAGCGAGGATTTCTTTGTGCTGTCTGGCACTTTTTCCTTATTGTTTGTGTGGGCAAATCCCACAACATTCAAAAGAGTGCTTAGAGTTTACATGCGCATAGGAGCGGCGGATATCAGTGGTTGCGTGTGACTTTATTCTACTTTGTTGCAGAATAACAAGTCGGCAAGAATGAGAGAGTAGGTCATTGACGCACATTCTCAATTGCTCGTTCTCCCTTTCGCACACTCTCCATTTTTCCATAACTGTGAAAAGGAGAATGTGGTGGGAAGCGCGACACATATTCTTGGCCTTAGCACGGTACCGCAACCACCGACTCACATATTGTAAGTATATGGTACAAGGATAATATGTAATTATGCGTATTATTTAATTGCTAAATTATACAAGAGAGAAGGATAAATGTATGTAAATACTCTTGAAGGATAAATGTAAGGTTGATCGAGATGACGATATTTTATCACATCACGCATCAATACATCAGATAATAAAGTAAAGGATAAAGGATAATCACGTACTTGGTAAAGTTAACTAGCACACGACCATCAAGACGACGGGGCATCTATCATTATGTAAAAAGACCTTAATAGTAAACATACGCATAAGAGGCGGATGTCAGTGGCTGCGTGAGAAGGTTTGTTCGACTGTTTTGCAGGAGCAACAATACAAATAAAACATTACTGGCATTTTTCATTAAAAAATATGTCATAAACATTTTTATTTATCAAATAAACATTTATCAATTAACAAATGATATATACGTCTATCACAAGCATTTTCTTCTGCCTCCGTACTGCCAAAATTAAACACTTGCCTAAAAGGCTTATTAGACGTAAAAAACCTCGGCATCCTAGCTGGAATTAAACCAGTCACATGTCTGCAATGTATTTCACGATCATATTCCAAATCTAATATATGTATACAACTCTGACATGGCCAATGACCAAAATTCATATCATCAAACACAATACCATCATAACACAACGGATTATAACTTCAACTATTATACTCTAACTCTAACTCTAACTCTAACTCTAATTATACATTTTAATTATACAAGTAAATATAAATGTATTTAACATAATTTACTAGCGAATGACAAAGTTACCCGTGTGTACACATGCATAAATCAGTTGCTTTAATACATCATGGCAAAAATACTGCATAACGTTTTTTATTAAATATTCTCTCCACATGTGTAATTTTGAGTTGTGAAGTGCTCAATTCATACACTTTCCCGTTTAGTATGATATGTCCGTCTTGAGCATGAACCGAAAAGGGAATCAAGGTTTTTGTTCATGTGGACATCTCTTTTGCATCCTCAACTAATAGGTACACAATAGCGCGTTTAACAAGCGTTGTAAGTAGTCAAAAGAGTGGCAAGAGACGCATTCGTTTGGCTGTGGTTGTGTGTGAAATTCGCATAGAATATTCATGAATTTCATACATAATGCCATTTCTGTCTTACACTTCCGTTTCATGCACCACATGGTTTCAGCTCTCAACCTTCATAAACCACTACTCATATACAACCTCATATCCTATTTTCAACGGAAAAGGCATTCAATGAGAAACTGGTAAAAGTAAATTCTTGTACGGGCAGATGCTCTTGGAAGTTTTATATTGTACATTGCATTCGTTGCTTCATCTCTGCCATGGCTTGGTTGATGGAAAGTGTATAATAATAACAGCCTACCGCTGATTCGTTATGCACAGATGACTTTTGAATTTCCTCTTCATCTTCCTCCCTTTTGCTTTTGCTATCTTTTCTTTTGACGTTTTTGTCGAAATACTTGGTACTCACACCGGCAACAAAACAAGGACAAACTCATTCACCGGCTGGGATACGGAGACTAAAAGCAATTCAACTCAACTCCCCGGAATTCCGTCTGTTTCTACATCATATTTTTTTCGGTTCTTGAATTACCATCTTACAGCTCTTACCCATTTGCTCAGTCTTCATATCTGTCATCAAACATTTCTCTATTCATTCGGAAACCTTCAGTCGATAAAATCATATAATTTATTGGTGACCATAAATCATTGTATGAGAAGTTGCCAATTTGAAAAAAATTTGCTCACGCCATACCGTCTTGTCATTTTAGTCCTACGCGATTCCGCATAAAATGCTACACTTTTAGAGTTCACAGAGCACTTGTAAGATAGCCAAACTGACAGGTGTGTCGGTGGAAGACAGCAAACTAATATACGTATAATCTATAAATGGGAATAAAAGCCTTTTGTGATCAAAGTCAAATTCAGAAGAAGGAAACGAAAAAAACACTGACAATATACAACAATAATATGAAACATGATATTTGCGTCATCTTTTTCATTTTGTTCAATGGCAGGATCCCTAACGCTATTTCTGTGAGGGTGAAGTGCACATTCGTTCAAAAAATGAAGCAATAGACATGCAATAAATTTCACCTAAAGCCACTAAAAAGCGAACCGGCAGAGGCTCATTACTTTGTGGATTTATACACAGCCATGAGTACTCCCTTTTTATAACTTCAGCTCATTCAGTCTTCGTGTTATAGATGGTCGCATGTCGATGTCATTGTATTGCATAGCCGAAGAAGGAAAAAAACTTTTACTTTGTTAGGCTTCTTCAGTACTTTGTTTTGTGTTCCGTACTACTTGAGAAGGTGGTACAATTCCTTTCCCTTCCAGCTTTTTTTCCTTTTTCAGTGGCAGCTGACTCTGAGCACAAGAAAGGACAAAAGTAAAGTAAGGCATCAAAATGAAATAAAGTACGCTACACCGAGTTATAATAGAAGAAGTGAAATGGGTAGAAGATGGAATACACACGGATGTAATGTTATCTAAGTAGCACAGTACGTAAAGAAGAAAATAAGGCTCCCTTGTGAGCTTGTGTGACAGCTGACAAGAAGCTTTTTTCTTTTCTCCCAGTTTGACTATATGGATCAGGTTGAATCCTCCCCGTCTAGGAGAACACTACTGTAACATGTTATGCTTTATGTAATATAAAGATGCGACTTTTCTTGCCTAGCTTGGGGCTCGTGTAGAAGGAATTTTTTATGTGATTCTGCCATTATTCATATGAATACGCCATTCCATAATATAAAATAGTTTGTGAAGTTAAGTTGCCCAACTTTCAAACCTAATAGGTGTGTAAGACGCACGGGTGACTTATCTGAAGATGCTTGTGTTCTGTTTCTCATGCATGTCGGTGTCAAAATAATCCACACGTTACATGATGCATGCATGACTTTGGCCAGGCAAAAATCAGCAAGCAAATTATATTAGACTGAGACAGGAGTCACTGAAAGCGATACGGGAAGAGTTACTAGAGGCTATGAAATGCCAGAATGGACACATTTCTCCATCCCATTTCTCATCACACAGGGAACATCAACTCAGCAAACAGTCGTAGCAGAGAAGGAAATCATATTATTTACGATTAAATTTTCTTCCGTGAATCCAACCAAAATGATGATGATCCGTTGGGGAGCATATATCCCGGTTTTGGTTCATGGTACAGAAGTCTAGATGAAAATCATTTTACTCGCCTACTTAATCCGTTTCCTTGCACCACAAATAGCACCGTGCGTATGTTTTTTGGGTAGCAGACCAGACTTTGCTTCTGTGTTCCGTTTGTCTAACAGGAGCAAAGCAAATGTAATTTCATTTTCTGTAACTCACTAGGGTCATATCTCCAATAATATCACTAGTTCATAATAGGAGCTCCATTACTTTTCCCCTATCTTTATCACCATCAAATCGTTCCTTAGGAAGCAAACGGAAAGCTGCATTTGACTTGATGAAAGAATGCAATGTTTCGATCGAATGAGGGCAAAAAAGTGCGAAATAAATATACATCTCATGCCAGCAAGTGTTTCACCAACTATGCAAGCAACGATGTCTTTAAGCATGCATGCTGCTGAACTAGATCTGAAAATGCGGGACAAAAAAATGAAATGGGTACTGCAAGCCGATCCGTGTACATAAACCTAAATTTTATTGCAATACCACGACCAACGTTTCACTGGATTTGCTGGATCGTGTTTGAAAAGCCTTTTTATGTCTAACTGCATGCATGCCTTCATGCCTATCCAGAATAAGGAAAAAACAGAAGAAAAAAGTTTCGTGGTGATATTTAGCGCGGTTGTGCTCACATACCATAACTTTTCGTACAGCGCGTTATAATGTAACACTTCATGTATAAAAGATGCTAATGCAATATATAGATATTCATACTTATGCACGTAGGTATAATATATGTGAATGTACCTTATGTCAGTATTTCGCTTGATAACTGCTACTTCAATGCCACATACAATACAACTCACAGCCATGAATGTCATATAGTTGAAAGCAGTAAGGAACGGTTAAGTACACTGCTGTATTGCCTCCCTTTTTATGTTAAAAATTCTAGATAGCAATGCCTAATACGTGGTAATGCATGTTTCCTTCGCCAAGTAAAATAGTTAGATTGAAGTCTAAAAAGTACGTTATCCGCTTCCACTCACCATCACCACTTCGTAGTAGTCAGTCAGTCACAGGCTTGGGCTGCTGGGCTGTGTGGTGGGATGAAAGGAGTTACCTCGTTTTTGATGTTTCAAACATGTATGAAGCTATACTCTCGGAGAAAAGTTTTGCGATGTGGACTTGATGTGAAAAATAATGTAAAGTACGTTGGAAAAAACTTTACACGAATCAAGCAGGTATTTACATTAAACCCAGTTGAATACAGCTCAACTTTGACTTTTTAGCTGTTGTGTATGCATTCCACATCGGAAGAGATCTGTTGCTTGCATCTTTCAGCTAACTTAAAATGCATTTCTATCCGTTGTTGCTACAATGATAATACTCTCACTGTTGCTCTTGATGTTGCCTTGCTCAAAGTTTGAGCTTAAAAATAATGTTGTAATGAAATGCAGCTCGAATTCTGCAGTTGGATCTGCATCCTGCCTGTGTGCATTGGATCCAAGGCACATGACAAAAACCTAAATAGATATTTTGTCTCTATAATATCAATTTATATCACATCGTTGCACCATATATCGCCTGGCCACCAACCAACAATTACGGCAAGAATGGTCCTACTAGTATACAGGATGAACCTACATTCTTGGTATAAAAAAATGCTTGAAGCGGAGGAGAATTAAATTCTTAAACTTGTTCTCCCTTCGTCGTTGTGAACAAGTTGAGGAGTAAGCCATTGCCATGCATTGCTAGATTCCTTAACTTACTTTATACGTAAAACACGAGTACATTCAAAAAGAATACGTTACATATGTGTGAGAAGAGGATACATTCTGTGTGATACATAACATAACATTTTTTAACATTACTAACGGACAAGAAAACGAGGATATTCATTGTAGAGAAACAAACAAGCTGTTTACACAATGTGAACCTAGGGAAGAGACCACATTGCCCATCTCCTTCATATTCAAGGATGGATTGTGAGTGCGTTCCAAAGTCGCTTTTAAGGAGAAGAAGAACAAGTAAGTAGCGAAAGATGCGCTTTTATACACATATTTTCATTCTGACAAACATGTATAATTTACGTATATTAAGAGACCTATATTGCCTCTAACATCTCACATTAAAAGAAGTGCATGTGCTCATAAAATCCTTGCACACCTTGGTTCAGAGAAAGAAACGAGAGAAGATACAGTGTTTGATCTTGAACTGCAAAACAGGCTTTGTATCAAAGAAGCATGACGGAGGTGATCAACGTCTCAGAATCTCATCTTCACGATTATAATATCGTCATCTCTTCAAACGAGTCATCCGTTTTTCTCGTATTATATTATGCATATACATGTACTGCATGTGTAAGTACATGTGTACCAATATAAATGGAGTGCATAAGAGCAATACCAGCTTCACACAAGTTTTTGTACACAAAAGGTGTTTGTATGCAAGGAAACACCTTTACCTTAATCTTCAGTCCTACGCGTATGTACTACTAATTCAAGTCTTGGGAAGATGAAGGGTTGAAGGAGATCACAACCCTTTGAGCTCCATTCCAATGCAAATGCATAACTTGCTTTCTGCCAACAGCGTAACTTAACGTAATAATCTTGGGAGTAGAACAACACTACGAAAAGGATTAGTCGTGTCTCTGTCACAAGTTCTCACAGTATCCGACTTTATTAGTCCTAGTTTCACCAAGTTTGCATTATCATCGTCGGTATCAGCCTCCCGAAAACACAGCATCTATCTTAACTTTGCTGTGAGGTGTACTGAGGTATCCCTTGTAGCAAGAATTTCTACCTGGTTTTCAAAAATGGAAGGTACACAAAGTGGTTAAAAGTTGGTCGTTGTCTACATCCATTTCTACTTTAAAAATTTTATAGATGGCCTTTGGAATATTTAAGTGCTGTTGAAGTTGTGTAGTGAATCAGATTTGAGGACATAGATTTCCTTAAGCCTTCATCTCAATGCTGGATGCAGCCCTTCTGCAAATTTTTTGCGTGGTGAGTAAATAATGACGAAGTTGAAGTGAAGTTATGAAGTTCATTTTCTTGATTACTATTTATCCCAAAATAAGTAGGTAAACAAATGAATAATTTATACCTTATTCATTTTTGTCAGTTTGTTGAGTACGATATAAAATCTTTACAGCTAGACAAGTAAAAGCATTGAATGAGGTTTATAAATTGTAAAATGCAATATTGTTGAAGTCCGTCCATGTAACTAATTGACTTCGTGACGTGTTCTAAACCCTAACAAATGTGAGTTGGCTGTCTATTGCCACATGGCATGAAAGTGTGCCGTGCGATATGAGATATTTGCAAATTCAGCCTTATCATAGCACTACCAATATAAGCGTTAGGATGTTAGTTAAGTAAAGAGTTACAAGCGGATAAAGCAATGATAAAGCTTATCTCTACTGAGTTCCGCTGTTATTAAGAAAAAGGATGTAATGCGTTTCTACCACTTAGTTAGTGATCCCAACATGTGTCGTGTTTTTCGTCTAATCATTTGAGTTTGCATACGATTGAGTAGTGAAGCATGAAAAAATATTGCAAGTTTGTTTGTTGATGATACTACGCGTTTATCTGCATGGGTGACAACGGTGATGAATGACGTTATAGGGAAAAGATGCTATTTGTGCAGTTAGCAATGTAAAGTCTAATTCATTTCGCACTCTTCCTCAGTTTCGTTCTTCACTCATTCTTACATAAACGTGCACTCGTGATGGGTGACCCAGCAAATTAACTTGTTGATATAGTTGTGTGCGTCATTTCAGGATATATGGTGAGCAAGTCAAGTTAAATTAGCTCGATAAGGAAAATGACATGGCACATATCAGCACCAAGTATTTGCTACCGTGTTCCTAGTTTTCATCTCTGCATTTGTGTTGTGTTGTGAGGTTAAAATATAAAATAAGTTTTGAGATCTAGTCTCAATTGCATCCATTTCCCATTTGGATTGCATTTGTACGTTTTTAGTGTTTATGTCATTTGCATTTCGTTACAGTTACAGTTATCTACCAGATTAATATTAAACGCTACACAATACGACATACGTGTGCAACTTTTGTTTAGGAGGATTAGAGTATATTCGTCGTGTAACCTTCGAATGTTATAAGAATCGAATAAAATGTATTTCGAAAGAAATTACTGCTTTACGCAAACTAACTCGTTGTCTGCAACAGCTGACCATTTGGAATTCAATGAGTGTCGCTATTGAAAATGAGTTTATTTTTAGGTTTTCACATTTTTCAGTCTAGTCAAACACACTATGTAGCACATTTAAACAACATATAAAAGACTATTTCAACATTTTCAACAGCATATATATGCTTGGCTTTTCAAGCAAGGTTAATGTTGAAGCAAGGTTGCTGGCAAGAGAGTTTTTTAAAAATCACATGCTAATGAGATGTCATATTATCTTTTGAGCTTGTACCAAGAAAAATAGAAAGAAAAGAAAGTCCTGGCTTACGGTTTCATACGTAATCTCAAAACAGAGTCACAGGATTTGAAAGGATTTTTTTTCTTAACCACGTACACATTCGCATACCTGCCTTTATAGTATAAGGGAAGTGGCGTAGTATGTAGATAAAAAATGTATTTGAAAATGCGAAAGTGAGCAAAAAGGTTCTCTTTCAAGCTACGAAATGTTTTTATGCCAAAGGTCATTTTCATCAGTCAATTGAACTTGTAAAGAATATGTATATTATACCCTGCTATTGATACGTGTATGCAAGAAGATGTTAGGGAGTAGAGTTTCAGGCGTATTTTGCACTTCCCAGAAACATGCAATGAAAATGGAGGACATGATAATGTTTAAAGAAGTCAACACATACAATTTGTAGCTCCCCCAAAAATGAATTAAAAGTTGTTTGCTGCTGACAAATCCGACTCTTTCTGCGGAGAGTCAGTGTTCTGCTGATCAACTTGCGTTTTTAATAGTATATCGTATGAGAAAGTACCAATTACCGATGCAAAACAAGTTTAGAGTACCTATATATAATGTAGAGGAATTCATGCAGAAATATGTATAAAAAAGAACCTCATTGCATCATCCAGTTTGGTTGTAAAGTTGATAACCAAACCAGGACTGATGCACCACTAACGTTGTTTAATTCAATTCCAGAGACTGAAAGATTTCGTCTCCAATTGCTTTGATGCCAGTCAACCTTTTTCACTTCAAGTAAATACATTCCAATAAAACCAACTCTTTCCACTCATAAGTTGCTCTTTACTTGCAATTGACTAACTGATCGTGAGTTTTATAATTCATCTATACTTGTCAGGACTCGCTACGTAATTTATTTGATTATTCTGTGAAATGCTTGTCTGTCTTTGATAAGTATCTCTTGCATAAGCACGTTTCCAAGAAAGTTGTGCTGATACAGATAAACACAACCGAGAGTGTGCGCATCATGGTATAAATTAGCAGTTTCTTATGCTTATTACCGTACTTTCGATTCTCTCTTTCCCCTGAGAGGTCTGTTATAATTTACATAATAAGTACTTCCGCTGTGACTGTTACTACCACCCACAAACGCTAAATCTGCTAGGTGTACTTGCTCTAATAGCTTATAGTATAAACGGTAGAAGTAGTAGTCGACAGCAAAATTTTGTGCAACAGATATGCTTGTATAGGTTTTTTTTTATTTTGACGAAGGTATATAAGAAGAAAAGTCCAGCTGAGCAAAAAAATTAAGTAGAGTTATATTATATTATGCACGTATAGGTAATTGTTTTTTTCATAAATATTACAGTCATATAAGAAAGAAGAACACTGGGGAGAACTTACAAACTTTCTACAAACCCTATTATTTTCGTGAGAGGACAATACAGGAAGGAAGCAGGAACAATGGAGTAGTGTGTTCTAGCTGAGAAACAAGACAAGTGAGCTAAAGGAACAGCTTGCAAATAAAACGAGTTTTCTGGAGCATACAGCTGGAAATCAGAGCTACCATGAGGATAGCATATTCATAGTCTATACTTTACTTGAGCTCCACGGCTATGCATTGGACAAATCATGCGTAAATGAAGTAAGAGAGACAGCAACCCAACTCAGCGAAACAGAGCTCAGGCTGATGTAGTACTAAAAAGCAAGGACATTATTTTGGACCTCTTTTTCCGACCATCCCAACTCGTGTGGGTTTCCATCAGCAATCAACACAGCAGCAAAGGCATTATAAATACCATCTCAACTTTTTCTTGCGTTCTGGTTTGGTCTGGTGTTACTCCTTGCTCAGCGACTTGACAGACTACATTTCACAATTTATCACGGATAAAACTATCTTCCCAACAGGGCACATGGATTCTAGTGGTGTATGGTATGGTGGTCTTGTGTAGGTGACTGAGAAAACAGTGCTAATACTGCAGTACAGATGAAATTGGAGAAAAGGAAGACTTCTATAACACGTCTGTTTGAACTGTGAGCTGTTTTGTGAGCCTTTCACACACACACACACAGACCAACTCATAATATTCTACAAGACTGCGATACTTACATTCGTTTCTTCCTCTATTCATTTCGATTTTGATACAGCTGCTAGTGTGAGTTGCACAATGTGTGCTCCAAAAATGCTTAAATGTTACAACTAAAAGTGTGCACAAATTACAGCACGAAGGAATGACATAATCTCCCATAATTGTAATTACACGTTAGATTAGTGAAGTTAATCAGATTAATTATTATACAAAGTGGATTATGAGGGAAGCTTAATGATTTAATTATAACTTAAGTTTACCAAGCTGTAAATTCAATTATGTGCAAAGGAACAATGTGCTTCATTGTTGTATTTCAACAAACACAGTAGCGGACAGTGGGATGATTGGAAGTTAAAATAAAATACTTTTACACAGAGGACTGTCGCTGCGATACTTGATCCAAGTGGAACTAATAACATCAAAACTAGGAAATCGATCAAACATTGTTTATTCATTATTGGAAATCCAGGAACGTCCTAAATCGTATTATAGATTGTAAATCGTGGAACTCTGTTCAAATCTTCCTATATATTCTGTTCTTCAGTGAATACATTAAAGTCTGTGGTGATAATAATAAAAATTGTGATCCTGTCCTGAACCAAAGTTTTAGACTTTAGTTTAAACTGTGGTTGGTTAAAAATATTCATACATATCTTATTTGTTTCGGACATCGGAACATTTATTGCGTTGTTTCTCCTTTCCGTCAGAGTGATTCGTCATCGTGATTGAGCTATCTTGTGTTCCATATCAGTTCATTGCTCTATCTATGAACAGTTGACTGACAGGTATTATTATCATGCATACCAGCTGATGTAGTAAGTATTTTAAACTGAAACGCGAACTCCTGTCATAAACAAAAAACGAAATCAGAGAGTGTGCTGAAGCCTTATAAACAGGAAATCAAGACATCGATGGGAATTATTCAAATCAGAAGCTTCCTGGTCACTGGTGTGCAAGTTCGTTTCACTGAAGGGAAAATAATCTCGAGTTCTCAGTTACAATATTAGTTAAAAAAGAAGAAGAAGCTTAAATTAGGCTGTATTGAGGTTGGCTACGAAATTATCAGTGTTATAGTTTACTCTGTTTGGTTGTGGTGCAAAAAGTGAAAGCAAGTTTGAATTTAGCTGTTCTTAAAAACTTTCAAAATGAGTAAATCCTTAGCAAACGGAAAAGCTGGAAAGGGGTTGGAAGAGTCTCATCTAAAGATTTTAAGGGAACTAAGTCATATTGCTGGAAATCGACATTGCTTCGACTGCGGACAACGTGGGCCCACTTATGTCAACGTCACAATAGGCTCCTTTGTTTGTATGGCGTGTTCAGGACTGATGTAAGAGTTTTTCATGCTTAATTGCACATACTTCGTTTTGTTTAAAATTATATGTTTCACTTTCTATATTCGTCATTCAAAAGCTGACGTCATCAGAGTTTGTTCCGGCAAACAAGCGTTGGCCTTCATCATTGCATCGCAATGCAAAATGAAACATTAGTCGGCTGACGGCTGCAATGATCGCAGTCATTAATGGTTTAAGCATAATGGGAAGAAGCATTTGACTGTTGACGGTTTTGCACGAGTATGAAATCCACACCGGCTTGTCATTTCAAGATTGTTTCAATCAAATTCATGGATTCCAGTCAGGTAGCGTAAACTCAGCATGATTCATGATCATGGCTCAATTAGACTCATTTTGCTCATATGAGCTTGTAAGTAACAAGCATATTGGAGCACAAAGCGTTGCGTTGCTGTAACTGACAAATTGTGAATGAGTATGAGTTACCAGGAAGATCAGGAACTCTAAGTATTGTAATGACGAGGCATGACAAAAGGTGAAGAGCACGAGAACCAGTTATGTATTCCTATAAAACTTTTGCTTCACCTTTTAGCATAATTACAATGAGGCAAATTAACTTTTGCATACGCCCCAATAGACACATCATTGCATATTTGTGTACTACTTTGTGTTTTATAAACTCTTACTTGCAGACTTGTGATGTTATGAGTGACAGCAAGAAACTTACCAAATTTGGAGGCACACATTGCCGAATCTATCAGAATTACTCATTTCAGCTTTCAATGTGTATATTTATTTGAGAAAAAATGGAATGAGAATGAGTCATAATCATAACATAACACACATTTTCAGCGCGTTTTAAGGCCAAACGGAACTTGCTCAACTTTGTTTTAAAAAGAACCTCAAGCTACCTCCGCACTCCGCAGGTGCACGAACCTTATCTTTACAATGGGTATTGTCAAGTATATACATAAATATTTACATTCATGGTATGAGTCAAACTCTAAGTATTATGAAATCCCATTGACATTCGGTCTTACTCATTTTTCATAACCATAATTGCCTTGATGTGATATTAAAATGTGTTGCTGTGCTGAGAGGGGCTTCATGTAAATTATTTTCATACGAAACAAAATACAGATCTAGAACTATATAGCATAATATATCATGTATCACCGATACAAGGTCAGGTTTTCAGCAAAGTATTTGTTACATATAGTATCCACTCTTGTCTATTAGTGATTCGCCGGTAAATTGCAAAAATGGTAATCCACTGTTGTAGTTAATGATAAATAATTAAATATTGTCAAATATTGCTGAAGTTAATAAGCAAGAGCTTTTATAAAGAAAAAGAGTATTTAAAATTTCAAATGCATATAAATTAAAGCTAAATTGGGGGAAAGTGTTTTCAAATAAAATTAAGTTTTGACCCTATAAATCACATCGTTTGGTAGATTTTTATGTTAAATTTATTGTTGTTTTATCTCGGGGAAATGATGTAAGCAGCTTTCACCGCATATACTTTTCTTTCATTGTACAGACATATATATGGTTTTGCTGAAGCATACCATATAAATGGTGTTACACACAACTCTGCTTCCATTTTCTAGTTCCAGTAAACATGTATTTTTCCTCTGACCTTAGCGAAGAACGAATGAATAATTTATCACGTGATTTTCTCGATGAAAGCCAATGCTTTTCACAAAATGCCTAACGTCGAGAAGGCAGAGCTACGCCAGAGTGGAACAGAGTAAATTTACTGCTAGTTTATTTGACCATTTTATATCTCGACAGTATTATTACATATGCAGAGAATGTTAAGGACGTATAATAATATGCATGTATATTATGTTAGCGCAGCATTGAATTTAACTATACGATAATTTCAAACCGTTACATGCTTAATAGCCGATTCCTTTATTTTTGGATTATGTAAATTACACAATGTCGTAATCAACAAAGTTTTGTGAGAAATAGTAGCACTGAAGCAGAACCTACTAACATTCTATTTAATAGTAGATAGTATAGTCAAATTTTATTTTACTTTTCTATAAAACCAAATGGCATGTGAATGCGAAAAATTGTTAAGTCCGCTGCAGGCATGGTGTGTGTAAATGGGTTTCGTTGGATGGTTCAATGCATCTGTCTGGATAGGATAATCGATAAAATATTTCGTAGCTGGAACGTCTTTCTTAACGGATGTAACCATCTCTACCTTACTATAATCTATGAGGTAGTTATATCATTTCAAGATTGCGGCGGCGCCATTAACTGTGATTATCATTATCAAGCGACTTAGATAGACACAAGTATAAACATTTAACAAGTGCAAAGGATTGGTGTTAAGTTTGTTCACAATGAGTCTTGTATCCATACTCATATTCCGTATCGTTTTAAAATTCATTACCATTTTTCCTTTTTCCCTTCATCTGTCTGTTTTTCATTCCGCGCTGGCAATGTACCTTTATCTTCATGTCTATTTATTCTGTAGAAGTAATAAACTTTACTCACACAACAAGCCAAGTTCTTTACATTAAGAAAGTTTGCGTGTTAAAGGTCAGTGGCACTGGAATATAATATCTACATTTCTTTATCACTTAACAGATGCATGAGACAGTGCGTAGTTTGTAATAATAGGTGTACTGTTAGTATTTAGCATGAGCATCACATCACGAACACGTGTTATCTGTCTTTTCGTTAATGGACAACAAACCACTTTATGTCTATGAATATTTGGAAAGAGGAAAATGTGTTTACACGCTTTATTTATTTTTTCAGTATTGTCGCAAAGTGTGGCTGGCCACATGCACATCTAGGGACTCGTACGTTGCCTCGGAAAAAGATCCGGATCGTATAAATGGACTGAAAAGTTTCATGTCCGCTAAATATGAGCAAAAGCGGTTTTACGTTGACCCGTCCAAACTGCCCCAGACGGAGCTAAATGAGATTCAAGCACAAACAGCCAAGGCACTGTCTTCATCCTCGTCATCGATAAGTAACAGTAGTGGTAGTACAATGCAAAAATCTCCGTCTCTTTCTTCAGCATCGTCCGCATCATCCTTGTCATTACACAATCAGAATAATCCCAGTCCAATCCTCAATAACTCTAGGAATAGCCAAATCAATCAGCAAAATCGACTAGTAAACTCCATTACCTTGCCTGACATAAAGCCATTAAGCTCCTTACTAGGTCCAATCAATGTAGCAGCATCAACTAACCATACAAACGGGACGAGTAAATCCAATAATTTAGTCGGAGGATCTCTAGGTTTATCGAATGGAAAACCTACGAGCACGCCTGTTCCAATAAACTTTATCAATAATCTTTCTTCATTATCTCAACAAAATCAAAGCACGAAACCGGGTGTAGTAAATGGAAATGGGACTTCCACAAGTAACGATCCATGGGAGGGTGATAATAATAATTTCAACTCGAACTTTGCGGATTTCGATGCATTCAATTCCAACAACAAAAACGGAGGAAATGGAGTCAATGACCTGAGCAACTTTGCAAATTTCGATGGTTTCCAACAGCCGTTGGTTCCTGGGAATAACTCTTCTGGAGTCGATTTACATTCCACAAAGAATATACACCAGGTATCATCCAATGGGACACTCGAGGACAGATATGCTGCATTGAAGGATCTTGATAACATTTTCAAACAGGGATTCAGTAAGTTTCACACAAAATAAATCTAAATGCACGATGAACACCTATATATCCATCCAAGTATAACGAAGTCAAATTCGATCAAACTGTTACCCGATATTCATAAAACACATTTCTTTTCCATATCGCCAAAGGCTACGTACGTGTATGTGTTATATGGTATTATTAAATTCATTGTCATGTACATATTTGCTCGTTTATAGATGGGGAAGCAACAGGAAATGGATTGACAGGAAGTCACGGGCTATCAAGTTCAGCATCGTTTCCAACTAATTTGTCGACGTCAACTGCAGCAGGATCGTCGGGAGGATGGTTCTCTTCATCTCAGCAACAAGGTATATTTTAGACGAAGTGATGCGAATACGTTGCATGATGTATATTGCTATTCGGTTTTAGTAAACTTAAGAGCTAGATGTACCATCTTGATGCATTGATTTATTTACATTGTTTTCCCTTGTAGAATTTAGTGTGACCTTTTCTTTACGTGTAGTTGCTTTATTATACTAAAGCTCACAAAAGTCGATTACCAATACTGATACTGATATAGATACTAGTTGCTATTCCCGGCTACGCTGGGGAAAACATCACTGGAGGACATACTAACTATTTGAAACACGTTAAAATTAGTACTTGTTCGGGTTAGATATCAAAACATCCAGTGGAAAAAGCATGT
>JAHZNA010004191.1:0-11714 GCA_027743935.1 Sinodicranocentrus sp. ZH6
TTCAATTCAATTCAATTCAATAAAATACAGAAATATAGATGACTCCTCTATATTTTGATTCTATATTTTTAGAGAGGTCCACTTCAACACACACACACAGACTCATGCAATAATATATTTTATAGAATTAGAAAGACGTCAAGCAGCTTTACCTCACCCTAGCTTACGATGGTTACTTACGGTCCATCGTCATTTTCAACCGTCAGTTAGCAAAAGGTCCAGGACAGACAGACACACACTCACACACACATACACACAGACTCATGCAATAATATATAGGATGATAGCGTAATGTAAAGTTTTTTTTCCTTCGTTTGGACTGGGATATCTTGATATGCATTATGCAGATGTCTACGCTATTATATTAGATGTTCCTCACGTCTGCTTTTTAAAGGCGCTTAATATGAAAGGCCCTGAGTTTCAAAAATTCACAAATATCGTGTAATATGTCATTCTTCAGCATTTTTGAAGGCGAATCAACTGTAGTGCTAATGTGCTTAATCTAAAGGGTGCTGCGTTTCAAAAATTCACAAATATCGTTGTAATACATCATTCATTGTATAATGTAGATTAGTTATCATCAGGGTACCTTATCCAGTACTTACAAGCAATACTACTTAGGTGTTTGACCCGGAATGGATCGAGACAAATGTTTTCTAATTGATTCGATCATGGAAAAAATGATGGTGAAATCCGTTTTTCCGAATGGGCTTTGGTTGAATTGTTATTTTAAAAATAATTATTTT
Source organism: Sinodicranocentrus sp. ZH6 (assembly GCA_027743935.1). Classification (NCBI taxonomy): domain Eukaryota; kingdom Metazoa; phylum Arthropoda; class Collembola; order Entomobryomorpha; family Entomobryidae; genus Sinodicranocentrus; species Sinodicranocentrus sp. ZH6. The sequence continues at coordinate 747 of JAHZNA010004191.1, forward strand.
TGTTACTATGGTGAGGTCCTATTCATATGCTGATAATTTAAATGTCAGAATTTTTTACTTCATAAATGAATAGTCCATAAAAAGTTATCTAGATATGCAGTTTACACTCTGTCGAAATTTTTAACCATACACCATGTAGTAATTCTGGTCGTGTATAGACATAGACTAGCATTCCAGCATACAAAGCAAGAGAAAGTTGGTGCGTGGTTCCAGTTTCAGATAATTCAGAGTACGTATATGAGCACTGTAGAGAAAGGGCATGGAATTAGTAAAACAGTGTAATATTGCAACTCTACAAAAATGAAATCACCAAGTTGACTTCCCTTGTCTAACGCAATAATAATGCCATGCTTGCTTAATATCTGCCCTCGTGCATTGCTAAATTGTGAGATGTGCTAGCTAAACCCTGCCTGCGACAACCGTGTTCATCTCTCACAATGGTAGCGTGTGGCGAGTGAATGGTACACATTCCAAGTTTGGTGAAACACACCTGGTCTCTGCTACATGCTTTGCTAACTTTCCATAAACCCTTGCCTTCCTTTCTCATCTTCATCATATCATCATCATCATCATCATCATGTAGTTGTTCCACCTTTTTACTTTCTCTTGTTTGTCTCGCTTATTTCGGAACACTCATGTACCTACTTATGCACAGACGAGCAGTAAACATTGTGCATTCTCATATTTCTCATGTATTTCCCTGCAAATCCTTCTAGCTAATACCTAATCAAGCCTCATCATCATCAATATCATATCATCGACTTATAATCTAAAATACGCCGCATATGGTCAACATTTCTTGTTTTAAACTTTTATTATAATTATTAACCACATCCCTGAATTCACACTGAGATGCTGAGAAAAGATAAAGAAAGCAAAATTCACATATCAACTCCACATGTGATATATTGAAAAGTTGATTATAAATTGGTATGAATTCGCAAGTTGGACAGTGTAGAGGAGGAGGTGGTTGAGATCTGAACCATCAGAGAATACTACCCCTATGGTATTAGGGGAAAAGTGCAGCCAGATCTTCCGGTTCTGAGTTTCCGCTCCTCCCTTCCCAATTGATGATTGGAGCTGATATTATAGCTTGCAAATCCATATTCATATCCAATTCCAAATCTTCCACCGCTAATACACTATCCAATATTTCGAAACCAACGGACAATTCTTGCATGAGATCAAATTCCATACACTCTGCTGAGGATTGCATTCGTTCAAAATCTAGCGAGGGCCGCATCCGTTCAATATTTGCTGGTCTTGCTGTAAACAGACAATACGGCAAAATATTTCACTTTTATTAAATCCACTAATAGTCCGATACAATTTATTGCGCCATTACTTCATTAATATAATATGAGGCAATTAATCAACAAGCAAAATATCGACTGCTATGCAATGCAACAACGCTGCTCAGATGAAGGCACCTGTCGTGCTAATTAAGCGATAAAAGGGATGATGCAAGCATTGAAGAAACGGATAAAGATAGATGCCGCTTGCAAGAGCTCATTACAAAGAGAAACGTTTAATGGAACAAAGAATACAAACCAGACAGTGGAGAGAGGAGACTGGTTACAAGAATACACGCGAGATGACGCTTGGCTGGCGTGTAGTCGAGCAAGTAGACTTGATCTTGACGAGAACAAAGTTACTCTTACTACTGCTACAACTTCTACCACACCTCCAATTAATTACTTGTATCATTACTATCTTTGGCGTTTCGGGGTGAACATATTATTTAAACTTTGCATGAATAGTTAAATGAGTAGAGCGGGCTTGAATGAATAAAAAGGTGACCCTGATTTCGATTTCATGCATTTATTTACCACAAAAACAATCATTTGTAACAAGTCAAAATTACACTGAGGGGAGTGCTGTCAATTTAATACATAAAGCATTATCACTTCAAATAACCAATGAATAAAATGGTCTGATCCCACGAGCTCATTTAAAGGACAAGATGAAACAGATTTACCTATAAAAAAGCGAGACTTCGCAGAGTGCCCCGGTCTCATATACGTCTCGTTTCTCGTTGTTACACTCACTCATCCCAACACAATGTTGACTAAAGCTTCAACTTTGACCTTAAAGAACAATACTAAATACAGCTTAAAAACTTGAGGATTCTTCATTCAGCCCAATGTTTGCATCCAACAAAACTTTACTATTAAAGCCAACATGCAAAATGCAAGCGGACCACCTACCTACTATATCAGCTACCATGCAATTGTGAAGAAAAGAAATGTCAAAAAACCCATTTTTAATGGTTAAAAACTGATGGCTTTAGGAAGGAACTTTAGGAAGCCATCTTATGGCTTTGTCATTGGCAAAGAGAATCAATAGGATGGAGCAGGGAAATGTTTGCTCGCGTCCATTATCAACATTTTCTAATGAAGCAAAAAACTTGAGACGCTGACATACAATTCCAGGAAGAAATGGAGCCGAGTGCAAAGAGACAAGCTCGCGTAATAATCCTGCACAACAGCTGCTCACTCCAACGATCCAGCTGTACACCTCCCTCCAAACTTGATGGTGTTCCACACATCATCCCACCAACAACCTTTACAAGAATTCCCTTGAGGATTGGAACATTGGAAGCTGCAGAAAGCGCGAGCATACAGTAACAACCATACATGATAATATAACATCTACCCACATGCCACATATAACATAAGATAACAGGTAACTTAAACTAGTCAAACTTCCTATATGGCACAAATTGCACAACATCAATAACATCATCATTATCCATGAATTCATTTACGCACCACCACCACTAATGTCCACATGAAACCCTTCCCAATAATACCATTGTGAAACAGGTATAGAAATGATCTGGAAAGTAGTTACATAATGTTTATTAGAGAATTTAAGGCTCAGCGGCGGAATTCGTTGGAAAAGGGAATTATGGTAATAAATTGCGGAAAGGAGTAAAAGGGGAAAAAATCCCAATGAAAAAGGAATCCATGGTCATTTCCTCCATTTATACGTGCAAGTCAACACGCGACCCTGTTTCCCCAGCCACAGCACTTACTCGACATGCGTGCGTACACCATTAAAGGCTTTTTTCTTGGTCACCAATAATTACCCAAGCAAAGGTGACACAAGCAGACGTGAGGATCTCCAAGACAAAATGGAGTGTGGGAGCGAGCAAAGACAAACAAGAGGCAAGAACATAATTTAGGGAAGGAGGAAATTTGCAATATAAGATAAGCAATTCTACGATCCCTGTTACCACGATACGACGAACCTTACTATACACGCACTCTTCTACTTACATTATAATTCTAATTACTGCCAAAGAAAAGAAAATAAGAATGAGAATAATAAAACCAATTGAATACCACAATTGAACAGGATTCCTCATCATCCTCAAGTCAAGTGCTTGCCGCCCTAGGCTCATTTCGTCATCTTCCCATGATGCATCCTTCCTTATCTTCGTCACACGCTTCAAAACAATTGGCATCATCAATGGCAGTACACACTTGGATCGAGATATCGAGAAGTGCATATTATGATGATGACATGGCACCACCACCATTGCAGTAGTACAAAGTCAGACAGAGTGAATGTGAATTGGAGTAAACGAAGTAAATTATTTATCTATAATAATATTTAATTCTTGTTGTGCGACGCAGCATAGTAGGCTATAGCCACCATACATACATACGATACATACCCTCTTTCAAGAGAAACCAGTAGCCAGTTTTACAACTTGTAATATATTCCTCACTCTCAGGCCGTGTCTTCCTGCCGGATGACTTTGTTGCGTAAGGAGGGGAGAGAGAGAGAGAAGATTGAATAAGAAAGTTTTTTTTACTCTTCTTGTCTTGCGCAACCACACAAACAAGCCGTTTCTACATGATTCTCCAAGTGAGTTGTATTATCGTCGTATACTCACTCGCTCAAATTACCTTCTAATGAAATTCAAAAGAAGCTTGGCAAGCAACAAAGAAATGTTTACTTTCTCACAAGAAACAAGGATATCATCATACCGTAATGATTTTTTTGGCATCTATCTGTCCTACAGTCCTACCCCACATGTACGCATCAAAATAGAAGTTTGTTTTCTTGATGGGATGGTGGTACGTACGACACTCGAGCTGTATATTATTATAGCTTTCGAAAAAATCAGGTGGACTATACCACCTCACTTTTGTAGCGACTGGGAATTTTTGTGATTTGAGTAGCCATAGCCACCTGCCCTACCTAATAATATACCTACTTCCCCTTGTACTCATTTCTCTTCGAAATGGAATGATTTTCAAAACTCTGTCTGTCTGTACACTACTCATTGACTCTCCATTCAAGAACACTCCTGTGATGATCATGAAAGAGGTGTGTGTGTAAATAATGTTATACTGATGAATGTGTGTGTACTGCAACATTTGACTTTTGGCTTCTTCACGTTGACCCTCTTCCGCTAATCGCGTCATGATCGGTCGGACGGAATGCGCTTATAGCTGGTGACGAAGGATATCATCACTTTGCGTCGTCGCAGCTGTGCAAAATGAGAGGGAGCATTATTTCCGCGTCTCGTTTTTCCCTACCATCATCATCCCCCTTGCTGCAATGTAATCGTCCTCATTTTCGCAGATTCTTATGCATACCTAGATCTAGATGCAACTACTAAAAACACGTAGGCATATATAAAATATTTATGTCACTACTATTAGTATTTCACTATCTATCTCAATATGTCAGGATTTTCTTGTCAAGCTTGAGGATTTTCCCCCCCAATTAAAATGATTTAATTTGCGAAGGAAAAGATGCACACACACACACAAGAGGGTTGATGAGAGCGGCGACATTTTTTCCCTTTTATTATTACAATTATAATGTTTACGTTACAGTTTAATTATTATTAGAGTGTGTGTAGAGATATTATTCTTACGTATTTACGGTACGTGTGTGTGTCTCTGTGTGGCTAATTATTTGATGATTTTGCTTTACTATTTGTAAACTCAATTCTACGACCATGGTAAAATTTTAAGAATAGTAAATAATGTTGTTGACTTGCTCCACACAGCTATCGGTAGTATGTACATTTAGAGTACTTAGTTTATTTATCATAGTAATTAATCAATAGTTGTATGTAACCCTAGCGAAATACGTAATATCCCTATTATCATGTAGAGTGATCAAAGTGTTTCAGCAAAAAACGTTTTGGAACGGCACGTTTCACAGTTCGTTTCACGAAAACGCCTTTGGATGGAAATGCCGGCAATGGAACAGAAAGAAATCAGCAAAACGCGTTCCAGGAGGTGTGTAATGATGGGCAACACTTTTCTTCTACTACTATTACTCTGCTAGTACTATTACAGCTAAATCAAATTTCTATTTACTTTGAGATATTCGGTGAATTGCTCCATTTTGTGCATCAGCATCAAGATTTCTAGCCAACTCGTGCAATACATAATTAATTATTTCTCCAGAGTAGACTCAATAAATAACAGCCAATTTTGGATGAGAGGAACTGAGAACGTTCCCCTTGTTTCTTTAATTACAGTGCTTTAATGAACAAAAACTAAAGGTTATATTAGCTACAAAGTCATTTAGGGAATTAATTAATGTATATGCATGATGTATATTTGAAACACGTTCCAGGCGTTTCGTTTTGCTCACTCGCATGTGAAACGAAACGAACGAAGGAAAGTGAAACGCAACATTTTCCTTTGGAACAAAACGAAACGTTTGAAAAGTTGTTCACTCATTCACTCACTCACTCACTCACTCATTCACTCACTCACTCGTGGAACGAACCAGATCTATTCGTTCCAAAACGTTTTGGAACACTTAGCATAGTAGACTTAGCTAATAATAATCGTAGTCATTAAAGTGGAGTAAACGTTAAACGACAATGTACATAGATTCGTAACTAGTAAAATTCTTAGTCTAAAAGTTACATTACAATTCCCTTCTGTTCTCTTCTCCAAATAACAAATACGCATACGCCTCTCTCCATGACGCTACCTCAATATATGACTGTATACAACAAGTTGGAACCTTGGGACCGAGATGGAACCAAGATTGGAGTCAAGTTGGAGGTGGATAGGTACAGGGAGAAAAAATTACTGATTGATTTCGATAACGCTGATTTTACAAACAAAACGAGAACGAGTCTACCCTAGGATTTCGTTTTTCTTTCTGGTATATAAAGACACGTAAATAAAAATGATAATTGTAGATGCTTTGAAGTTTAATTGTTGGGTTGGTAGTTGGTAGTGTCGCTACAAAAAAAAATATGTTTTTTTCCTACTGACCTCCCGTAGCATTTCCAACTACTGCCACACTCGTCGCTTGCTGTGAAACCTGAGGCTGCTGTGACCCAGCGGAGCCTGCCAAAGTCGCTGCAGTCTTTTGCTTTAGCATTGTCCAGTCAAACGTGTAGTCATATTGATGGTTAAGTGTCCTGAACAGGATGCGGAACAATTGGCGAAGATACATGTAGTCTGGAACTTCTTCGAAGCGGAGACCCCGACAGTAATTTAAATACATGGCGAATTCGGCGGGGTAACCCTGCGAAATATCAATCAACAAATCAATCACAGGATGATGCCTCAATCAAAGTATGAAAAATGCCATTGTAGTATAAAAATTAATAATTATTTGCACACCTTGCAAAGGAGTTCGACGGGGGTAGACATTTTCTTTTCACTGATTTTCTCGTACTTCTGCTTCTTCGTGGCAGCTTTCAGACCTTGCCAAGGAAGACTCCCTCTGTTGAAATACATTAGAACGTATCCCAAAGATTCCATGTCATCACGACGGCTAAGCAGATTAAAAAACCACGGTTAGCACTATCTCTCAACCACACCAAATTTTGCACATGGATTTTGTTGGCTTACCTCTGCTCAATACCAAGATGAGCGTTGATAGAAGCGTATCGAGCGGTTCCAGTCAGATTCTTGTCCTCACGATACGGAATGTGGTGTCGCGTCCGAGAATCACGGTATTTTTTGGCGAGTCCAAAGTCGATCAAATATAGCTGGGGAATAAACAGGGAACAAGGGCGTTAATAAAATAATATTAACTAGAAACCGCAAAATAATTACGCTTATCAACAGCTGCTCTATTATGTAGACAAAAATTAAATCATTTTACAATCAGATAGAATTCTACAAGTCAAAACCACTCATTATTGCCTGACATCATAAACAATCATGATTACCGTATGTGCGGGATACCCACACCACCCTGGAGGATCTTATACAGTTTGCTTTCATACAAAAGCTGAGGGTGACGGGCTTTACAACTTTCCAGCTTTACGGCAACTTCCTATTAGGATAAATTAAAATTCTTGTGTTTAGTTGAGACGAAAAACATTTTTCGAAAATGACAATGACAAGTGTTTACAAATGACCAAGGCCAATCGATCACTTGACGCCAGAACTTATCAGACATTAATCACCCTTAGACAGTTGTTGGTGTCGGCTTGGTTGTTTATTTTATTATCAATCTATTGCAAGGTCACATTTCTCAGATAAAGTTGAAGAAAATCCCTGTTGACGAGGATGCTCGGATGGATGCTGATGATTGCACAGACTCATTCACCTTGGTTTTGTCTACACACTGACTGATTGACGTCTACTGTCTACTACTGATTACTACTCCTAGTTCAACCATCACTGCTTCCTCGAGAACCTCAAGTAATTCCGAACACTACAATAATGCACAACGTACAACCAACAACTGATACTGATGGCATTAGCTTTAAACCTTGACCTAACCTCACCTCAACCTGCTGTCTAACAATGCATTCAGCAGATTCGGCATGTTCCTGCTAGTTATCCACTCACGGACCTACACCTAAGCACTAACTAATGACTAAATAATGACCTGGTAGTAGCCGTTCTATCTAACTAATCTGCAGATTAACAATCAGCAAGTCTTTCATCTTGATTCACTATTCGTTTATTATTGCAGTGTGTACAAGAGTTAGAAAGTGACCACCACCGACAACCGACTATCTATCTATAACCTCTGACCTCCAATGTCTGTTAGTCTGTTTACCATGTAAAAACCGGAGCATGTTCAAATTGTTCATCCGATCCCCATCTGTTAGACAAGAGCCAAGGAAAAGCTAATGTTAACTTACCTCTCCATTGGTAATATTGATTCCTAGGTAGATATCACCAAAAGAACCAGATCCAATTTTCCTCACAAGTCGATATCTCCCTCCAACGATGAACTCTGACCGCGACGACGGAGTCGGAGCAGCCATTGTGATGGTTACCAAATCCGATTAGCTTTTAACCCCCAGCAACAAACACTAATAAATCTTTATCAAAACAAAACAAGGCATATACTCTACAGAGACCTACGCACGGTCCCTTGGAAAAATTAAAAAATACCACCACCTCAACACACACCACCTTCACTTGGCACTCTCTAAAAAATACTCTCCACTAATAATTCGTACTTTTCAAACTTGACACTACAAAAATGGAACAAACTCGGACCCCAACCAATATTCCCAGTCTGTTACTCCTTGTCGCAACCCCCACCTTTTCAACTGTAAAACGCAGGAGGCTGTGGCCAGGTTGAAAGTGAAGAATAAAATCACTGATTAATAATTTTGAAGAGAAAATCCTCCCGTCCTTTCAATCCCTTTCTTTTTTCGATTCTTCGTCTCTCACAAAACCAGAGGGAGGGAGAGAGAAGAGAGAGAGAGATGAGGGAGGCGAAGAAGGCGATATAAAAAAAGAAAAAAGTATTTTTCAAACAATTATAGGATTTGGTGGAGGACGACGACGAAACGAATGTAATGATGACTTGTGTGTTGTGTGATGGTGAGAGGAGGAGAGAAGATGACTGACTCGCAATGGGACTCTCTTCTTCTCCTTCCTTTCCTTTCTTTAGCTTCACTTTTGCTCGAGCACCACACCATATACTCAGCTCAAACAACGACTCGAATCACCACCGCCAACCATACCATGTACATGCATACACTCCACCTGGCCATTTACCATCAAAAACCAACTTGCCTCTATCCCTCGCCTGTTCACCCTACTCCAACCATAAGCGGAATCACTCCCCTATCCACTCTGTGTACCTCCACCAGCCCAACGGGAATCACTCCTATCCACTCTGTGTACGTACCTCCACCAGCCCAACGGGAATCACTCCTATCCACTCTGTGTACGTACCTCCACCAGCCCAACGGGAATCACTCCCCTATCCACTCTGTGTACGTACCTCCACCAGCCCAAAGGAACAAGATTGTGAAACTTTTCCAAGCGTCGTCGTCGTCGTTGAATGCCTACCTACCTACCACTACAACGTTTTCTTAGACAAAGCAGGCTAGTAGTACCGTTCCTGTTGCAATTGCAATGTATTTTCACATTTTTTCCTTAACTCCAACCCACCATCGCAAGGATACACAGGAAAAATACAACAGCCTTTCCTTTCTCTCAATGTGTGAACAAAGGTTAGTAGAAAAAGAAGGTCTTCTCGTGTGAAGAATTCGAATGCATTCGATCCAGAATGTTGTAGTATGATGGTGGTGTTGTGGTAGAGTAGAGGCAAACAGTTAGAGAAAATGTGTGGTAGGGATACAGCCAAGTATCCACCTCCGCGTTTTTGCTTCAATTTCCTGCTTTTCGTCCACTACAGGACTCCTAACTGTACATTCGCTCCACAGAGGGAATGGGAAAATGGAATGTGCACAGTAAAACGTTAAGGGCGATTTGAAACTTATTAGAGCCCTGCCCTTGCCTATCCTGCACATGCTGTACGGCACTCTTTTGTCTTTGGTGTGGGGCGGATAGGTGAAAGTGAGACAACCGACTAGATGATGCTGTGATCATCATCAATGCATTTGTGGTGGTGGTTCTCAGTTTTGCTCTCCCCTGTTGTTGTTTGCTGTGGCGTTCAAAAGAGCAGATTCCTTTGTGGTGGAGGGTAGCCTCCTTACCAAAGTGGGTCTCCAGCAGCACTGACTTACCCTACTTACAATGAGGGTGGTTATGGTTAGGCTAACCAACCATCCATGCGTACACTGACGGTCGGAATGCGACGTTGGGAGGTGATGTGGGAAATTTATGGGATTTATCAAGTAAATCAGTCAATATTCAACATTAAATCATGCAACTCTCATTCATGATGCAGTCGTCAAGTCAAGGAGTTTAGTCCTCTCCTCTATGCCTCACCCCACCCCACCTTCGGCTGTACTGATTGCATTTTGCCAATCCGGGTTCGGTAGGCACCTTAACCTAATTATCCTAACCTAACCTAACATGACTGTCATCGAGACTGATTGTGAGTGCACTCTGCTGCACCATTGTTATTAGTGTTAGTTAGTACGTTACTGCTATGGATACACTTTGTGAGCTGGGTAAGCATCACCATTATTAGACTTGCAGGGGAAGCGAGTCTTTCTTTATGTAGATGCGTATGGTAGGGCTGATGGGTGAGTGGTTGCGTGAAGCAGGATGGATTGCAAAGCGACTCATGGTGTTTTCCTATTATTTACTTACTACTTCTACATACTTACGACTTGCATACTTACTTACTACTATGGTAGAAATGATTATGATATTGTAGGGGTGAAGAGAGAGCAAGTGCATCAATGAACGACCCTCACTGAGGGAGTGAAGCGAGGGACTGTATTGAGATGGAAATGTGTGGGGTCTTATGGTCATAACAAAATTGGATGGGCTGTTCACAAAGGAGTGCACAGAGAATGCGCCTTTGTTGGGATGGATAATATGGATGTGGGAAAAATGATGAGTAGAGAGGAGGAAGACGAGTAGAGTGGAACGTGAGGGAGAGCAAGATCAGCAAATCATTATGATGATGATATGATGAGGAGAGACTCGCGACTTGATTATCATTACGTAGCTACACTTTTTTGATGACGGAATAATAAATACAGCACGTCTATTCAAATGTAGCTTTCGACGATTTCAATACATACGACAGGAAAACGAGACCTTTGTTCACATTTAAATATGTTTGCAATAC
>JAHZNA010004192.1:0-21964 GCA_027743935.1 Sinodicranocentrus sp. ZH6
AAAATTTAAAAATTCTTCCTCGCTGTCGCTCGCGTTTTAAATGTAAATGTTACATATGGAGTGTCAAAGGTATTTTATATACTAGTTGGGTTTGTCTAAAATTTGGTACTATTCTAGCTCACTTACTAGTTACGCGTGATCAAAATATCAATAACTTAACAAGTCGCGAGCACCGAAGGTGCGAGCGGTTTTGGTTATGATTTTTAGTGTCCCCCCAGACCAAAAAAGATTTCTCCGCCTCTGGATACTCGTAAATCGTAAATATATCAACCACATTGCATTTCAAGGTTCACATTTTTATCTACGTATTTTTTACATTCCTACAGTATACCTACATGGAAAATTTAAATTTTGAGTTTATTCCAAACGTGTTAAAATTACTATTGTCGGGTAATAAAGAAAATGCATAAATAAAATATAGCTCAAGAAAGGTGGCTATCAAATGCATGCAAGATTTTTTGTGATATGCATCACTCCATAATCAAGCCGGTAAATATCAATTGTCATGCTATTGCATCAACAGCAATCTAGAATGTATATTCCAGCTTAGTTTAGATGAGTAGCAAGTTTCTGATCATCCGGTCTGCATCCAAAGAATACGATTGATTTCCCTGAAATTGTTCGTATTCTCAGGTAAACGGAGTGCCGATCAGTATCATGATATTTCAATTCCTTCATTTTACTTTTTTTTAAAACTTTACATGCCTGAATCTAGCTCCGACTTTAATCTTCTACTACCTGTGCCTGGGCATGGACTATGGACTAATAGGAAGAAAGCCCTCATGTATCGGTATCACTGTGTAAGATCTCACCTTTTCGGGATTCTACTTTTTTCAAAGCAGATACAAAACTGACGTAATTGCATGCGGGTATATATAACAACCCAAAAGGATAAACGTCAGCAGGTTGATTGCAATAATACCATCAAAGTGATGTCTTAATGACCCAGTTGTCTCTTCTGACGATTGAATCAAAGGATGCATCAGTCATTCCCGAAACGTTAGATTGTACGAAAAATATTACACGATCAGATACAAAAGCTACTAATGATCATGCACGAATGCTTTTGAATTTCGATGGAAACTTGGTCATGCTTCTGCTTCACCCACACGCTCTTTCCTCACAACTCCCAATCTAATTGTCTGTCTACGAGTATAAGCTCCTGTTCCACAGTGTACGCTTCATGGCCGAAATTAAGACATTAAATTAACAATATCAAAGAATGTGCTACACTTCCAAATAAATGTTTTGCATGGCTACCTAAAGAAAAAAAGTTACATATATTAGGCTTGCCACAAAAAATATATTCCACGATAGGCTCCAAGGTTCACGTGCACTACCAAGTAATAACATTTTCCTGGAAATTGGTACGTTTTCAAAGTGAATATCCTGATAAATTCAAGTTAATAAAACAATTTTTGTGGTGTAGACACAAAAAATTTGTTTTCAATGTGATCTGCCCTCTTCCCCTTATTAGTCGTTGTCGTGATCACATGAAAACTCTCAAAATGTCAGATTAAATAGGAGGGAGCCCATTTGGTAAAGTATAAGTTGGCGGTATTGTAGGGTTTTATTGGAAGAAAATAAGGTGTGTGCAAGATATCATTAAATGGCTCCGCCATGAAATATCTGGAATGAATAAAATATAAACGTAGACTATGGTAGAATAATCTACATGCATTTTCCATATCATACAATTTTTTTATACAACATATATATACTAGCATGCATGTGTTCTTGTGCGCGTTCAGTAGTTAGTTACACTCTTTGCGTGAAAATGAGATTATACGTGTTTCATCTTTCTCCATTTCATACGGTTTCTACTGCCAGGAGCAAAGGGAGAGCACGAGGAATGGAATTGATTTAATTGAGACATTCGTGTTGAACAAAGTAGAGTTCGGGCATATGATGAAGGGGCATTTATCCCGCGACCAGCATGGTTTACTAATATTTGAATTCATGCCCTGATGAATATTCCCACTCATTCGTGCACTCCCAGTGAATAACCAAAAAAGATGAAAATCTCTTCGTCAAAAACTAGTGTACCATGCTAAGCTACTGCATCGTTTTGGCGGAGTAGGCTGCCAGAAAGGTAAAATGATGACAGACTCTTTTCGACAAGAGAGAAAGAGAGAGAGAGAAGGAATGAAAGAAAACAACAGCAAGTCCAAGAACGTCCACATGTATACAGTGGTAACCAATAATAAGCTAATTGCATGTCTAATTTTGATGGTTCTAAGTGGGAAGGAATCCATGTCCTAAATCTGCTTCTATTTTGTAAGACGAAATTACTGGGTTAGTCTTGCTGTTAAAAAATCCTACATCAAAGGTGCACGTCAGCGTTTTCCACTCACACCAGATGTGTCTTGCTTGCTCTAAGAGTTTAACTCACTCTCGTCATCCAGGCTAGACTTGTCCCGACTCCAGAATGTAAGGTTGCGCAAGGTAGGGAAAAAAGTGAAGGTGTGGTGGAGTGTTTAGTAAATTGCAAGGTATTAATAACAAATCTTTTTTCTTCTTCAGAGGAATGAGTAGTTGACTTGGGTAATTTACTTCTTGATGTTTATATTTATTTTGCGGTTTGCCTATATATGAAAATTGTGAAATGTGGATGTTTTTTCTTCAACTATTATTCAGTCTTTTTGTAAGGTTCCACCATCATGTCTCAATCTGTCATTTTATCATACTCTCTCTTGAGCCAATTCTCTTCCACACTTGTGAAATGTTGGCAATAATATAGCATGGAATATGTAAAAACTTGGTGTTCCACCGCACTTGCCAACAACAGGCTTACAGCATGTTCCTTTAAGTTTCATTAAGAGAAAAATGAAGGAAGGATGGGAGATTTGAGATTAGTGCTCTCCTTCACAACAACGGAACTTGTGTGTTCACACAGAAGTCGTTTCGCTTCACCCATGCTAACTGAACTGTGTAGGCGTCGCATAAGCATCCACTGTGAAACTTTTCTTGGTTCCGGTCCTTTCTCTTGAAGGACTTGTAGTCAGTTTTTTCAGTTGCTTGTTTTTTTCCTTGCACACATGATAATCTCGGGATGTGAGCCGTGTCTTTGTATGTCAACTGGGTAATATGATTGTTGCTTCTGATTTTTTTGTTTTTTTCAAGTTATCCCATGCATCCTTCTTTGGTACGGGTGAGATGACCTGTATATTGCTCAAGAATTTTCACTAATTGTGAATTTCATAAAGAAAAAGATAATATCATGTTGACTCTCTGAATACACATTCACAGATATAATTTCGTAATAAAACGTTGTCGCTCCTCGATTATCTACAAGCATTTTTTAATGATAATATATCTCTGATGGCATTACCCTCATTCTTAATTTGTTGCATAATAGTTCCTATATATGCTTCTTTATTTTGAGGGAGAGCTTTGCTGTTCCTGGCTGAAGGAAGGAAGGCTCAACTCATTCCGTAGCTTCTGTTCTCTTTCACATAGCTTCAATATTTTCAAGATAAAAAACAAGGAAGGCCAGATGCCAGCCGGAGATAATCATGATGAGCAATATAAGAGTCATGAAATGAGTATCATATGCTTGTCAGCATAATATTTCAATGGAGGAAGAGCTACGAGCGTAGAGAAAGAGTGCTCTAACTAATTTATGGAATTTGATGAAAAGCGACTGACTTTTTGAAAATTTATGTGTTCGTGTTCCATTTAAATCCGCCGTTGTCCTCAGAGTCGTATGTACGACGGATATTCATAAGCAAGCCATATATATGTATAAGCACCCTGGTACAATTGAACATTAATGAGATAATGCGTTTAACTCATGATTCTTTGTGTGGGGTCTTCTCAGACATACTTGCTTGCTTGACTAATAAGCATGTTTTATACATGAGCGCATATATTATTATGATTCTGATTATTTATTATTAGTGCTATCATACTATTAATAGATAAAGTAACGAATTACGATGGGTGACCAGGAACAACATCAAAGAGAAGAGGCTCTCCGCCTGGCCCAACAAATCTTCCCATTCATGTTGCGTTCACTTTTGTGAATGACGATGACACTTTTAATGGACTCGTGAAAGGTGACCGCGCGACCACAGCCATGACCACAACTATTTACATTTGCAAATGCGCTCTTTTCCGGAGCTGTAAATAATAATAATAATGATGAAAGAACTGGCCCGCAGAGGGAAACGACCACCAAAAGACTGATAAGTGACGAGTGAGTAAAAATTATTCATTTGGAGTGGTCATTACAATTATATACATGGTGCGTACAAGACAATCCCAAGAGTCAACGTCGCTCTGGGTGAACCCTTTTCTCCTGTTTGCATGCAATAATGTGGCAGTGTACGTGTCATAAAATCCCTGCTCGTCAATGTGAATAAACATATGCCTACATGACAAGAAGAATACATCAAATTAACAGGATAACAATGGCATATCAGGTTCATTTGAATAAATATATGTGTTTGTGGGGAGGATGCTACCTCATTCTATTCATATTTGCTAGAATTTTGTCTTTTTCTTTCTACCTGTGAGAGAGATAACTCCTCTCAAACGAACACCGCGTGAAAAGGTAATATTCCCAAGAGAGGAAAAATATGATAAAGTGGCATGATGATGTCTTCTCTCTCACTCCGTATACAGAGCTCTCTGCGAAGGGAGGCGACAACATTTCAAAGCAGTCATTTTCTTCTTACACTGACACGGACCAAAAAATAATAACACACCGACATCCCCACCGCACAGACAATATGAAATACACATCAACTTTAGAATACATGTACGAATCCAGTATCCATTTCACACAACCAATTATCTCCATCCTTGCTTTGTGACTTTTTCAAACGGAGGAGGAAAAGGGTTTATTAAATTTAAAGTTGTGACAAAATGCTTATTTCGTTCATATATTCAGGAACAATACAACATTTTCCACATAGTCATTCTTGAGGACTCACAGGGAGGAGGAAGGATGTGTACATGACAGTTAAAATGTTCCCGACACATGTTAAGTGCTCCTGCTATGAGTTTCACTGGCTGGTTTGCCGCTCCGCTATTATTATACTTACGGAGTAGTGGTGTGTGGTGCGGTGGTGATATGCCTTTTCATCAAGGAAATCTCGTTTTCGGAACTTTAGCTGATTTTCCCCATGATGACGACCCACTACAGAGTTTTTATAAGATAATTTAGATATTTTAGACAATGTTACAGATACCATGCGGCACTCTCCATTACTTTTCAACAATGTAGTTAGCTCCTTTCCACCACTTCTTGATTATACTCCTTCGTGTAATACACACTCTCAAAAAGCCTTTTTTATTGTGCTTATGGATTTTAACACACGCTTTCCTCCACTTTTTTGTCTATTCTGATCACTATCATCCAGTTCTTTCCTAGATATACCAGAGATTACCTTGAATGAGTGAATAATATTCCAAAATGATGGTAATATCATGGAGGAAGTGCACTCACCTGGTTTTTTTTACATCAAGTCGTAAAATCCCACTACAGAAAAGGTGCTAAGTTGGCGGAGTGAGGGAAACAAGCTTTTCCTAACTAAACTCCCTTTGTATCTTGTTTTCTTGATGATTTCTTAAAGGGTTCTTTTTATTTTCGTTCAAATGTGTGGAAACCCTGATGAAAGCTTCCTAATGGGTTTTTTAAACAATCTCGTGAAATACTTGAAGTTAAATTTAATACCATGTCTTTCAAGAGATGCTCGCATGATATGTTCATCTAAAAACCAAAATTAACAATGTTGATGGGAAAATTATTCTTCAAAGTAGAAATTTTTTAAAGATTTTTTGCACGGATATTCAATTGAGTGAACAAAACATGTTTTAAAATGTACCATTTTAAGCTCGGGTGTTTTTGTTCAACAAAGATTAGCACAAGGGTAAGGAGGAAAAATGAAGAAAATAAAGTTAGCACGAATGTTTTTTTCGGGCCATATGCCCAGTTTCTTCTTTAATACATTTAGGTATAATAAAAGGATATTTTACAGAAAATGATATGCTTAGGTTGTTCGAATTATCCAAAAAATTATCCTTTGCCATGCCCATTAAATCATGGAATGAACAATGTTATGATTTCATAACAACTAGAATTTCACGCTTCCCATATTTTTGCACTTGTTTTAGACAAGATTATAGTAGAGCTTCCGACGAAGGATTTTTTATCTTCTCTTTGCAAAAAATAGAACGATGAGGTATGTGCAGGCTGGCATTATTGAAACTTGTGCAGGCCACGCCAATGATAGAAAACCAACGTCCAACCACAATTTCAAAAGTACAGCTCTGCTGATCCAGAACATTAATTTCTACGAGTGAGAATGTTAGACTTTTATCTCAAACTTTATGATGTTGAGTTTTATGTCGCATTTGTGAAACATTGGGTAGTTCTCTAGTTCGCCGACTTTATAATTAGTAATATACACAACTGGCTTGATCTTTAATTTGCAAAGAGTAAGAGAAATTGGCAAATATCAAATCCGCACTCAGTAAACTACAATCATCAACATGTAAAGCCATGCTGAACGATATCAGCTTAATAAAGATATCGCTCTTAGGTACATATATTCCTACACTACTAAAAAATAGATAAAAATATGCATGTATTCCTGGTCCAGGTTGCAAAACAAGGATCTATCCTTTGCGCCTAAAAACTTTTGAATATTGAAATGGTAAGTCTAACTATTCTTCATAAACCCACAACGGCTCATTTTTTCCAATAATTTATCAAAAGAAGCTATTGCCCTTTCTTAGAATTATTCCGCTGACATTTATCATGTATCCCAAGGCTGCTGTGACTGATTGGGAGCAATTGGCATGAAAGTATTAATGAACTAGAAACACATTTCTTTAAAAGGAAAAAAACCAACTGCTCCTTTTATAATATTTGACTCTTTTATGAACTCTGCACCGCTTGTACTTTTCAAGTTACATTTGTCAAGCAATCAAGTAACCTTGGAACGAGCCACGACTTTTAGATAATTATGAAAAGGGACAAATACATGTCCCCAAAAATCTTACACAGTTTTCATGTAATTTCTGTATTTTTTTGCCCTTAGTATAATATCGTCTACCCATAACAAATCACAAAATAAGTACACCTTTTCCTAACAGTAGAATCCAGCATCACTCACAGTTTGTCACATGCTTTGTTCACTGTGGAATATCTCCTCACGGGACAAACACGCAAAAGAATAAGATGGAGGTGGAGGACAAGAAGAGAAAAGTCGCAAAATGAAAAGATGCACAGATGAACAAAATAGAAATAATTTACTGACTCCACTTTGTCTGAAAGTTCATTTTAATTCTTTACGCTGTGGTAGCGAGGTTTTGAGAAGAAAGATTTTGAATGTTTTGCATCCTGCATAGAGATTGCTGGCCATTCATTTCTTCAAAATTGGAGAGAAAAGTACTTTATGTACCTCTATCCAACAAAGGAAGGTGAGATGAGAGTCAAAGTCGGATTGGAACCCACAAGCGCATCCAGCCATTCATTGATTATCTTCTTGAGCTCATTCTCAACTGTTTTGAGTCAGTCAAGCAAGTGTTCCCTATTTTGTTGTAGTAACCGTTAATACACTCAGCCTCTCTTTGGAATAGATTGTGAATAATGGAAAAGATGTGTATTCTTATTCAGTGACTTGCTCCTCATCTTTTAAGACTTTTGTATGGTAATGTGCTCCAGTGAATGAATGAAGGAAAGAGGGGATGAGATGAAGTGAAAAATTTTCACAATAAGAAAATACGGAGTTCTTCTAGCAGAAAATATAAGCAATATATATTCTCGCCATTATCCCTTTCAATTCCTGTACTCTCATAAGCAATAGCAGTAAACGGTCTTTCAGAATCTGGATTTTTGTTATTTGGTAATTGACGCTTTCCAAAAAAGCGATCATCCCACACACAAGAAGAATGGAAGAAGACGCCTGAGAGTCTTGTGAAGTTAACAGAAGGATGACAATAGTCCAACAGAGTTTGAATAGGAGTCACTGCCTATCTCTATCAAAGGACTGGAGTGGAGTGGGAGAGTAAATGACAAGCATTGAACAGATGGATGGACCAAGACTGCTTTTTCTCTTTTCCATTTTCCTTTCTGGCTCATTAACCGTTTATATGATAGTGTTACGTATTAACAGACGGTTTAGTAGAGGAGAGAGAGGTGGAGTGAATAGATTCAAATAAAATTTTCCTTGGTGAGGAGGTGAGGCAAAAAGATTTTTTTCTTTGTGACGCAGTCACTGGAAGGACTGCACACGGTCAAATCAGTCACAAGGACGATGCTTTGAGATACAATGCTGGAATGACATTCTGGTACGAATACAAGAGAAGCAATCAATAAAATAAGCTCCCTCAATTCATGAACTTCATGAAATTAACGTTTTCAAAGAAATCCTCGCTTGGAGACGTTTGCCCCCAAAAAAGCTGACTTGAATTCTTTAGAAAAATCCTCTTCAATCAGTTGATGAGCCTTGGCTCTTTTGAGAGTTACAGTGGCTCTTGTGACAGGGTAGGTTGTTTTTCCCATAAAAGATAACTGTTCCTGTAGCACATTTTCTATCTAAGAAGAAATTTAATGGTGACCAGTTTTCTTTGCGGAATCAATCGCCATTCATTTCCGAGTGCCTGCCCAAATCACTCAACTCTGTCCTTTTATTTTCAATTGCAGTTTTTATTTTTGAAAGGGACAGACGGGACGAGAAAAAGTGTCGAATCAAAATCCAGCAGGGTAACATGCCACCAATATACAACCTATTTGTTCAACTTGTGTGGCACTCTTCAAGTTTTCAGGTAAATTATCAAGTGGGAGGGAAACTCCACACCGAACCATTGTCCACACAACTTGTTGCTTTTATCTGTTCCTACTTTTCATTTTCATAGAGCCCTGTTTTTCTTCAAACAGTATCTAATGTAAGTCATGGTGATGTTTGTCATCATGAATAGTAGATGAAGAACAAGGATTCAAAATACTTTTCAATTTATCATTGCTTCCTTCTATAAATAAACCGTTGGCACATGACACATGTTATTCTTTTTGAGTTAACCAAATTCTTTGGGGAATTGATAGCAAGAGAAAAATTTAAACTTATGTCTAATTCCGTTCATATCTAATCAGTATATGAATTAATTGCGATTTCAAAATGTATGCTGTAGATTGTATTCTAAAATTCTATTATCTAAAACGGATACTTTATACATACCGTTTGGAAAAGAAGCAGACATGCATTACGAAACTACAACTCTGGAAACAGCATTAAGTAGCCCATACACGAAGAACTTTTAAGTCATCCATTATATCTTGATTAACGTGCAGACCTCCCTCGAGATGGTAATGAAATTTGGCGAAAGTACTCCAGATATTTTGTCTTTAATAGCTACCACCTTTAAACTTATATATTTAATGCGTGTTTTTTCTTTTTCTCTATCAGTGAAGTTCATGCATCCATATGTAAAGGCTCTTATACACAATCAAACTTTCAACCCACTACACAGTTACTCCTTTCATTATTGTTGTTCTTGCTTCTGGATAAATTATCATCAATATCAATAACTAACTTTTAGCCGGGTAGGGATATTAAAAAGTAAACTATCAGATGCGGAAAAACGTACAGAGTGAGCAACCAGGTTTTTTATGTTCCGGTAATAAAATATCCATTGTCATTCACGGCAAGGTGTGCATGCGACCATTTAGCATGAGATATTTCAAGTACTAGAGGTTAGGGAGCTGCTCTATATTCATATCAGTAGTGATCAAGTGAGTTTTTATAGATATACTTTTATAGAAAACCATTAAAATCTACAGAACAGAGAAGAATCGTCTACTGATCAACAGGCGTAATAAAGGTAGCGTAAAAATGTAACAAATAATGGTTTACCTATACATTGGGGAAATGGAAAAGTAGCCTTGTGAGCATTCTTCCAGTTGGAGTATTCTCCCTTACAACTCTCTACCACCTTGATTTGCAAGTTACTTCAATTAGGTAGTAATTGCATTCTTATGTAATTGATTTGTATTGTTTTAGTCGGTTTTATTACAGCATTTCCTGTGTATGAAACAATGATACAAGTTTTCAAAAGTCACTTTCCTTTACACCATTGGCTTTATTGGTGTTTATACACACACAACTTAGGGGGTGGTTTAGCATTTCCACGACCATTCCATGAAATAATGGGCAAAGAAAATGTTATAAAGACTTGTTCAGCGTCGACCTTCCCAGTATTTTTTGGAGGGTGCTACGTATTTAATAAGATAAAAGTTCGTTGAGTTTGTGAAAAAGTGAAATCCTCACTGACAACAATCCACACAAGTATTCAAGAATTTTTTTCATTCAACCAAGAAGTGGAATTGTTTATAGAGAAGAATATCACTCAAAAGCAGATTATTTCAAAATGTGAATCAGTTCAGAGAGGAAAGGTATAAAAGTTCCAAAGGCAAATAGGAATTTCACATGAGTAAGCATAATTAGGAGTTCTTTGAAAGAACATACAATATCCTCTTTTGTTTCTCGTCAATAGTGATATGATTTCATATAGATTTCGTCTTTGTCCTCAGCTCTCCTGAGCTTGGGTGTTCTTGTGTAGAAATATAGAGAATAAGAAGGATTGATTTTTAGGTGATTCCATACACAAACAAATATCGCCTTGTTTAGCTGTGAAAGCTGGGATGCACATTAAGTGATAAAAGTGAACTAAACAAAATATTATTTTAAAAAGGAAGTGTGCAATTGAGAGTTTTGGTTTACGGCAATAAAAAGGTAATAACAGTACAAGTAAAAAATAAAATAAATCTGCTTATATTCATATAAATCCAAACAGGGTTGCTTCCTCCACTGAAGTTAATACCGCAGTTGCTCAATCATATAAACCTTGTTATCTTTTCATTTGTTCAAGAGAATTTAAGTGAATAAGCATTCTGATGAAGATAATGATGATCATAAAAGATTAGTAGGGTAAAGGTAAAAGTGTGTGGTTCTCTCATGTGGGGAGACTTATGCTTTTAGTACATACTAAAAAATCAGTTACATAAAAACATTATGAGTGTGCACAATGCCGTCGAGTTTCAGTTTAAAAAGTGATATTACAATTGTACACGTAATGAATTGATATTATTATCACTGGAGTGTTGTGAAAGGTGGACCCTTAAGGATTGAAAGTGAGTAATAGGGGACGACCCTTAAATATTTATTACTATTATTGCTGCGTGAAGCGCAGTTTCCGAGTGTGTCTATATGCGCATACGTACACACATACACAGCTGCACGAATAATGTTACATTTTTCCCTCTCCACTACTTACGCCATTATAAAAATTTTCTTTGTAAATAAACACCTTTCCTATTGAGCTGCGGTGTTGTACATCATTACATTGGGTCTGGACAGTTTTATTATGCTCATTGTTGAGAAGCTCATATGAGCTTTCTTTAAAATTGCTCTTGGCCCATTCAAGTATATCAAAAGTGCGTTTTTCTCTTTTCATTTTATATGACAACGAATATGAATTGGTAACATTTTTTACAAAAATCCTTTTGACAATTACGCATAACATTGTTGGAAGTTTTGTGCTAATGGTTTGGGATGGTGCGGAAAAAAGTCCAGAGCAATGTGTATGAAGTAATGGAATAGAGATGAGTTTGTGGTATAAAAAAGTGTTTGTAAGCGACTATATTGACTATTGTAACGTTCCTTTACATCTTGTGCCCATGTGTTGTGTCAATTACAACATCCTCCTTTTCCTCTTTTCTGTATCGCTTTCCCCCTTGAAATACTTGAGGAAGGGTAAAGTAAAAAGATATCTAAATGAAAGTTATTCAATGGATTAAAGATGAGCTTCAAATGTCAATTTTGATATCATGTCACGATCAGGGAAAAGATGAGTTGAAGAAATGATTCCAGAGGTGTGTGTTATATTTCCTCTACCCTTTAGTTTGTAAAGCCCATGTTATTTTAAAGGTATGGGCAAACTTAATTAATAAAGTGAGAAAGTTGCCTATTCATTCTTTCTACTCGGCTACAAGATGAACCGAAACGAAAGACTTGATTGCTTATATGGTAAATATAAATGGTTGTATGCATGTATATATTTACATATTATATGGGTTTCCTTTGTGAAAAGATAAATTTAGGGGAGTTTTGTTGCACATGATGATAATATAAGCTTATTCAAGCTCAAATGGGTTTAAGTACGCATGAATAAATAATAAATGATGGATATGTATCACAATAATCATCATCAGTCGATTATTCGCTAACCACAATGGGCATAAGTAGTGAATGTGAGAGTGTATAGTTGAAAAACAACTAATGAATCGGTTACATAGTACCTTTTAAACACACATTTTTCTTCCTTCCTCCCTAAACACTTTTTTAAAAGGACCCACAGGCATAAGGGAGTCGATACGTTTACATGTAATAAGTTTGAGTGTTCATGTGATATTACCATCAGAGTGTATATAAGATGGGAGTAGAATGAGTAATGGAATTTTTAAAGGATTTTTTATTATTGTGAGAATTCTAGCTGTCAGAACCAATTATCACCACATTCAGCTAAGGACTCTTGTCGATTTCATGGGTTTGAACTAACTCCTTTGTTCAATTCCACTCACTCTCTCAGAAGTTTTTTGGTTCGTGTTGGAATTATTGTGCTTTATTACTGCTACTAGGAGCATTGTTGTTGCAATTACTGTATCAGTTTCAATAAATATAACAGTCGCATTTATTAGCAGCTGGGGAGATAGAGAGAAATGTTGATTTTTTTATTCTTAAGTATCTTATCTTTATTCCTCATTATGATACCGTGATGGTCACAGCCAGAAATATTGTGAGAGCCATTATCCAAGCAACTGGTCGGCCATATCATGCACAATCGTAAAAAAGCATAGAAAGAAATCATCAACTGTAATGAAGACCATTACGGATATGATGCATAGTTATTTTCAAGCTAAAAATTTTTGTGCGTAACCACCAATTTTATACGCATAAAAATTACAACAGATGATCATATTTGACTAAATCACCATCCCATTGATTAACTGGCATCGTTTACACTCATCTTTTTCAACGCTAGGGATTGTGTTTTTGTGCTAATGACTCATTTAAAGTCATTATGATCTCATAGATTCTTCCAATTTCTTTGGCTTTCCTAGACCCTCTACCATTTCGACTTTTAATGCTTTCCATTTTGTATGTAGGAAGACGTGCAAAGGCCAATTTCAAAAGAAAAACTCTCAACTCGCATTTTGCCGAGTTTATGACCAATTTAATAATGAGCAGAAGAGTTTTTCTCACGGTTTCCTTGTCGAATTAACCATTTGTCACCTCTTACGATCTACAATGTAGTGAACAAACAGAGAATGATTATTATTATATATATATATATATATATAATATATATATATACGTTGTACACTTTACATGAGAACGTTGTTTTCATGATAGCTGCTACACAGATCATCTGGATTGATCTGATGAGCATGGTTCGTTTGTGCTTATTTATTTTTTAGTGGATTTTCTAGAGTGGAGGTGTGATGTGATAAAGGTAGTAAAACGAAGATGGTGCCTTTCGTGCCACACATGTCTCCTAGTATCATCATCATTACAACTTACATACAACTTTACATCCGTTCTTGCTGTCTGCCCGATAAAAGGTGATGATGGTGGTATGAAGAGGAGAACGAGACACGAAGGAAGAAAATAAGAATGGAGCTTTCCTTACTGCTTTGTTTTCTTCCATAAAAAACCATGACATTTGAACTTGACTCATTATCGAGGCATGACTGTGTATGCGTAAATGTTACACATATATATATATTGTATAAATATGGTACTGTAAATGAAAACAAGGCTCAAGAATCTGTCTAAATAACGGAATGAAATGATGATAAAGTCTCATTAATACTCGGCACTCGAGGAAATTCCTTTAAGAGTTTTCCTCTCGTCAAACCGGCGGTAAAAGGCAAAGTAGAATATCAATTCATTGAAATCATAATTATCATGCGCTATCACCACTTCAAAGTATATTGCTCTTTATAAAGACTGTCGTAAAAAAAGTTCTGCAGAGTTTTGTATACCCGTATCAACATGTATCGTTGACCTGTGCCGGAATGCATGATTTTGACTCATCAAAGTAATCATTTTTATATTTTTATTATTTCGCAACAGTCGGCATTTTAATGAAATAGAAGGGAAAAGGCAAGTCGCGAATTTAGCAGAAGTATGTGATGTACATGCAAACAATTGTAACAGCAGAAAGCATCAGTTTCAACATCAGCGATTATTTATTCTGTGTTCAATTGAAGCAAATTGTTGGTTTCCAATAGCTCAAGCCACATATGTTGTAATAGGAAACAAATTCAAAAATTAACCTGGCAAATGGGTATATATATATCAACCTTGTCACGCAACAAATTTAACGAAAGCCGTATCTGACCGTCCAAATGACGTTTAAACATGCTTCTTTCCCGTCATTTCACTATTTTTTATTTTCCATTTTATCGTTGTAATCATAAGTTTTCCTCTTCTTTCCCTCTCTCTCTCTCTCTCTCTCTCTCTCTCTCTCTCTCTGTCTCTCACTTGTCTTTAATAGGTGTCAGGTTTCCGTACTCTGATAAAATGTATTTTAGTATGACTCCCTTTTGTAAAAAAAAACTAAATGACGGTAGTTGTAAAGCAATGGTGGCTGCATGATTAGACGAGCTTATTAAATATCCACTTCCAAAAGCGATTGGTAAGTAGTACTAGTGAAAATTTTTCTCTAAAGTCGATATTCCCTACAAACCATTATTTCGACAAAATTACATGTTCGTGCTTATGCATGCGTGTAAAGGTGAGCTCGTAATATGTATTTTGTTCATTTTTCAAAAAAACGTACTTTTCAACCTACATGAGAATTCCAGATAAAACGAGCCAGACTCACTCAAAAACACAATCTCTTTGTACCCTTATCGGTTCGCGTTGATGCAAAGCTGTACCAATCAAGTTCAAAGAAAATGGGGTAAAGTGCTCAATTTTTCAGTAAACTCGGGCTTTTTCATGTTGGTGCTGGAGTCCTGCATGCATCTTTTCTCAAGCTAGAGATAATTCCAAGCTACTATCTAATCGACGTATAATGCCGTTTTATTATGTTCATAAGTATGTTTAATACTTCAAGGGTCACTTTGATTGCAATATAATTTAGTGATCAAACCAAACATCTTTATTTTCAAGTTATGCGTTTTCTTGATTTTCCAAAGGATACCCTTTTGTTATCAGTGCTTCGTCACTCGCTATCAGTTTTATTTTTTCTCGTGCGATCCACCAAGACTTGAGTAGTCAAAGATTTAATCAAGACCATGACAGTGATCTTCGTTTACGCGATATTCTCGTAGGTACGAAAATTTTCTTTGATAGATGGTTATAACACAGCGTGTGCACCTGTCACTCTTCATATTACAGTTTATTCATGCACTCGTTTTGTTCAAAACGTCAATCCTCCGAGCTGAGAATGATTTAGCAAATATTCCAATTGCAAGTAGGAGAAAGAATATATCAATCTCCTATTGAGCCGACTTAACTAATGGTTGATTGAAAATTAATTCATATTGATGGATGAATGAAGCATTAATACGTTTTCATACAGGCAGCTGAAGAAAAAAAAGGGGGAAAACATAATAATGCCGATATAATAATCAATTGAAAATTACTGATTGCTGGCACTTCATGCCTGATATATTTATTTATCACTAATCGGCCTAGCCTTTTTTGCACCATGACGACTTAATTAAGGAGCTTCTATTGATAGACGATATGTATCAGCTTTATTAATTTCATTCTTTGAGTTATTTATGCATGCAAGTTGTTATTCCCACACCACACCGTTGCAGTAATTGATAGTTTGTCTGGGATGATTAAGACATCCACCTTTCGTAGCGTGTGTAAAAAGCATCATTGGTAAGTGAATGTGCTCATGAAGGAAATTAACTACGCCAGAGAGAGAGAGAGGAGTCCCAGATATGGGATAAATGTCGACAAATTAAACTTCTGATATAAATTTAGCTTTCGTACTTTGGATCTATAGTACACTGAAACGGTTTTTTTTATCACCCACAGCTTTTACTCTTAAGTCTATATAGAATTTTTGTGCGAAAAGTAATTCTTAAAGGTATAAAGGTATCTTATGTATGCGTTGAGCATGTTGTACAAAGAGGACTTTTTCTACTACTGTAATGGAGTTGCTTTTTACGATACATTATCTCTCTCTCTCTCTCTCTTCATCATACAAATCTATTTGCGTTAGCAGCAATCCATGAAATTAAGCTTACCACAACTGGCGCCTTTACTAATACGTGACACATGCACATATCCTATTTGAACGGTAGTGCCTTACTTAACTTGTTAATTTGAATGTTTCGGGTTGTGTAAGCTGCAGTCGGACGTAAAATTGTTTACCATTTACTCATGTAAGCTCAATAATGTTTTATTTTACAGTGTAGAAATTATTCAAATGGATTTGTGTTTTCACGGAAGGAAGACATCATGCATGTCTTTCCGTTAACCTTCTTGTAAGTAGCAAGAAAATTAGCTGGCAGAGAGGATCACGACATCAAGTTTAGGTTTCCTTGCCAGATTTCGTAGACTATCACCAAGATGGATTTGTAGAGGATGTGTCACAAATTTGACAATACTTAAAAGAAACTAAGGCTGAGAAGCAGAAGCTCATAGATTAATGAATTTCACCCTTGATTGCTTTGCTGGTGACCCGATGAAAATATGTAAATTGGCATTTTGCTATTTGTGCTCACGTCTGATGAAGGGGAATCTAGAATCAATTGCGTTCCACTGGAAATCGTTTTTTTTTCTCTTTTCCGTTGGAGAGTATATTTGTGCATATGTGTATACCTCATGACCCCTCTCGTGCATTTGAATGGGTATAATAATGTGGTGGAAAAAAATTCCCGCTAATAAGTAATACCAATTAGAATTGTTACTTTTTTCTGGAAATTAAGGCAATGCTTCAGCATGGTGCTTGATGAATAATCCAATTCAAGCAAGTACCTCAAGCTCTTCCCACCTGCAGCGAGGTCTCTCACTCATTGTAAGTGAGGAGTGAAGGCGTCCCTATATGAAACCTCCACGAGAGTTAAATTAAAAACAGGAAAACGAGATACAATTATCATTCTCAGTTGGCAGAAGTCGTCAGACGCAAAGAAAAGGTTTGCGTGCAGGCTTTTATAATTGACAGCTAAATTTTTTAAATGGTCCATTGTGGCTAGCATTAATGAGCGAATAACAAAATCACACTGACTCAAGTACAGTATGCATGGATGCTATTATGATGTGTGTGTTTGTATGTGTAAGTTAGACAGTATGTACGTCTGTTGGAAGAATGACATGCATCTGTTCTCTTTTCCTCATCTCTGATCTCACTCACCCAACCAGCTACCTATTGTATCAAGTATATAGAAAGCCCACGGTCTGTACGTATATGTAAGGACTTATGCATAAATCCTAATGAAAATATGCAAACTCGCATTTCATTTATAAGGATAGCGCCATTAATGGGATAATTAAACGCTCAAATATTTCTGCACTCTTCTTTCTCACAATAACATCATTATATCCATTGGTGACCATACAAAATGAGAAACGGGTCTCTCGCCATATGCTCAGTAAATAATTAAATATAATATGCACATGAGCAACGTGCAAAAGTACGTTATCTTTCTTCCTTTCATGAAAACTGTAGTAATTAAGCAACTCAAAGAGAGCAAATGTCCTCACTCATATTTTGGCATGCGAAAATTGGCTGTGCAAGTAATTGCAGAGAAATGATACTGTTTTAGTTATTCCCCACGACTGTTTCGTTCGGCGGTTGGGGTAAACACAAAATGATAAAGGGATGGGATAATAAATAATGTGATCAAATACGTCCTAAAATGCTCAACATGTCACTGACCAAATAAGTTCATCTAAAAGAGCACACAAAAGGGGACTAAGAGAGCATGATGATAATTTGAGCTTAAGCGATGACTTCCCATCATTATTTATTGTTCTCATGTGTGTTCTTGAAATAAAGTAATTAAGACTGACGGACTACTCTTTTCTTGCGTTTTTTGCAGGCTTAATCATTGCGTTAATTAATGTGTCATTAAAAACACATCCAGATGGGCTACTACTTACATGCGACTCTGCTATAATCTCTGGGAATGAGATGGATTTTTTTTGCTAATTTCATACTAGCGATCTAGATATCCATACATATTTCTGTAGAGGACAGGGATTCTGCCACGATTTGAAGTAGAGTACATGCGAGAGGAGAAAATTATGCAGATTAGCTTCAGGATCATACGCCGAATGTATAATTTTAGGTTGGATTTCGCCATTTTCCTGTTTCTTTTCGGTTGTTCGTGCTTCCACTAAAAATCCTTAATCACTGCATTATGAAAGTTTAGATTCGAACAGGAAAGATTGTACCCTGGAAGTTGAACAACATTTTCGTGAGAAATGTGGTCCATTAAATTAAGTTAATTCTACTGCACTGTTATGACAAGTGAAGATAGGGAAAGGTTTTTTTCTTGAAGATTAGACTCCTGCTGTTGTTGGTTGTCATAATTCCATAATAACGATCATCATGAAGAGTATGACGATATACGCTGCTGATGAAGTTGCGAAGCTGTCAATTTACATACATTATCGAGCATTTGTACCCGTCAACCAAAATTACAATGATTTTCTCTTGGCATTTGATCAGAACGAGTTTGACTTACGTGTGAATCCTCAAATACACTTTAATATTAGCCGAAGCTAATAACTCATGAAATAATTTCTTTATGAGGTAACTCCTCTATATGAAGATTTATTGACTGAAAAATAACAGCAAGTGTAGCGTGACAGTGACAGCTTGAATGAAGATAAGGATTTGACGGAATTTACTAAAACTGTAGGAATAATTGTCAATCAAATTGAAATAATTGTAATTTAATAATGCATGCATATATCAGCTCACTGACTCAACTGTACTTTTCCAAATGTGATAATTAACAAACTAATGGAGAAATGAGCACAATGGACGTGCCATTAATATTCTATCGTATTACATGTTATGATGTCTGTAATTACATTTACTTTTTAAAATACCAGTACAAGACACATGACTCAAAATTAGAGAAACGTATTATTATTAATTCTATATAACCCGCCATTTCCAATACAAGGAAACTCGGGTGAGCATGTCTCGGTTTCGTGAAAGTTTTTTTATTACTTTCTATAAGAAATTTATAAACATTTGCATTCCTCAGTACGAGAGTAATTTTCACAAAGTCTAATTCCAACTGGGCATTTAAATTTCTATGAATCAACATGCATGGTATATTCAAATAAAATTTACAAAGCATGGTAATCGCTCTCCTTGTATTTGTATCCATTGCTTGTATTGTATTTATGAAGCTTCACTTGTGTACTTGAATTAATTACCAAACCGGAATTTTATATATGTCGGCTCATCGCATCGACTCATCGTCAGTTTGAAAAGTGCTATTAGAATAGCAGTAATAATACACCATTTAAAGTGTATTACATATACAAACAACAAAATCCATTTTAAATCAAGCCAATCGAATAAAGAAATGTTTGAAATTATCTGGGATAAATTGAGTTAAATTACTTGATGGAAAGGTTCGACACTAGCACCATAAATAATTTATCCTCCAGACAAACCAGCTCATCTCATCAAGTTTACATTAGGAATTTGCAACTTGCCGTGCAAAGTACCAAGTTGATTTGAAAGGTTTAGGGGTATTTTTTACATGGCAAAAAACGCCAAACCGCAGTTCGCTAATTGCCATGCGGAACTTTTCAAGACAATCATTATCCCTATATCTGTATCATACATAAAGAAAAGCTCATTCCCGTCATGAGCAGAATTATCACCCTCAAATCATCCGTCCTTCCACAAGTACTACACAACGATAATGACTACACATGTACATTACTTAGTTGTAACGTATGTGTTCGGCGTACTCGCTTCATTTATGAATACAAAGCTCTCCCCTTTTCCCTTCAACATAGTATTAGAAACACATTAAATTGACTTGAGATGACTTATGAAGATTTATGACGTGTGAAAAGACGGAAAGGTTTCTACACTTTCATTATCTTCTTACTTGTTCTTCATGAGTGCACTCGGGGCTGCTGGTGTAACTCTTTTTCCTCCTCTTCTCTCTTTTTTTAAAACACACTTATATACCATAAAATCTATCTATATTATTTGCTCACATATCAAATTACACAAAAGCTGCGGAGACAAACATGAAATTCTCAAAGGATGCTTGCTATACCTTCGTTTTTTACAGAATACAGATTAAATGTAGTCGGCAGTTTTGCAATGAAAGCCTTCATCCAGGGCAAGTAGTAACAAGTTTGCCTATCGTCATTAAATCCGGTGCTGACTTGTATTTGCTATACTAACTCACTCACACTTTTTTCAAGAAGTTGCATGCAATTTGCAGTTGACAGTGTGAAGCATATCATGTAAAAGTAAATATTCTCGGAGGAAAATCTCTCGTTCTCTCCTACCCTGTCGCTGTTTATAAGTGAGCAAAGTGTAAGGAGAAATTAAGGAAGAACAATTCGAGTTCGAAAAGAAAAACAGTTTTTACAACAAAACAAAGCATATCCATGTCTCCCCTCTTTTGTTATTTTTTCCCCTAGTCGATGATTACTGAATAGTTTAGCTTATCCACAAAATTTCCTCTCATCATTCAAGCAAGCATATATAAGACGCGAGAAATAAGGAGAGAAAAAATAAATAAATGATGACTGTTTTTTCGCGTGTCGATGTTTCACTCTCAGCTATGTAGAGAGTAAAATGAACTAGTGATTTTTGCCTTTACTTTATTCTCTACTTGTGTGTGTGTATATTATACCATTTTTTCTCTCTTGTAGTTATCCCTCAATCCAGTTGCCTACGTTTGTGCATGTAACCATTCTTGATTAAATGCTAGTTTAAGCAATATACATACAACCACATGACTTAAAAAGAGATGTCTTTACCTCTAACAAATATATATATAAAATTAGATTAGTTCTGTTGGAGGAGAATTTACGGGAAAAAAACGTTTTTCACCTTAGGAGAACATATTATCTCGGATTTGTTAGAGTATTATATATACATAACTATATACTATGTTAGCTGGCTACACGTATAAAGATACGTGCAGTAAGTAATAAATACTTTTGCTTGTGAGTTGTTTCTTTCCCTAATCCTCTCGTCAAATTGAAAGGTACTAATTACATTTCACGCAAAGTCTAATTTCCCCCAATTTTTATATCTTACTTTTTTCCCTTCAAGTTGCCTTTACCTTTCGTTTTTCTCGAGCTGATTGTGTGATGTGTGCTCAGTACTGGGTTCTTGGACCTGCTGGATTCCCACTAATACACACTCACATGCATGGTTTTTCCCTTCACAGTTTACATTTACGAGACTTGACTCCTATGAATTGAGTTATTATAAACCAATTTTTTTTCAAAAAGAACTCGCTCAAACTTGAAAAGTGGGCGATTACTTACATAAATGTGAAGTAATAAGCGACCACGATTGTTGTTCTGTTGAATGTTTTTTGTTACTCCAATTATATGCGAGATGAAGGCTAGATTTTTGCCTTTGATTTGTTGTTCAAATTAAAAAATATTTTTGTTGGAAAAGTTTTTCCTCCATCGCAAATGATTAATCACAATAAACGTCAATTTGTTTATGATTGGGATTGCACGCTATGGAAAAATCCGGTTCAATAGGGATAGACGATTTGTGATAATTTGCTGGTTGAAAAAAAAACCTTGCCGTAAACCCTAAAGATGTTTTTTTCTTGCAAGAAGATGAATTTGAAACCGCGAAAACCTTAAGTATCATTTGCTTAATTTTAGAGAGAGATGGCATCTACCAATTTCCTACAATTAGGAAGAATTTGTCCTGTGTGAGTTTATCACGGGGGTTGTAAGCAGTTAAA
>JAHZNA010004193.1:0-51599 GCA_027743935.1 Sinodicranocentrus sp. ZH6
CTGTAAACGAATACCTAAACGACTGTAAACGGTCCAAAAACGCTGCGTGTACACGTGTGTACACGCGTTTACGTGTACACGATGCCAACACTAGACACAATGGGATAAAGAAATATTATGAGGGATCTTTTCCTTTTTAGTCTTTTATTCTAGAAATACTCGGCTTCGCCTTTTCATACGTAAGCTCCGTGTTAAATTTAGGTAGTTAGTCGACAGTTCAGTTTCGCTGATAATTATCCCCATCGTCGAGATCATTAACTATATAACAACTCTCTTGGTGATAATGATGGTGACACTCACTGTACACTACAGTGCAACAAGCGCACGGCCGTAGAGAAATTATTAACCTCAAGATATTCAGAGATTATACAGACGACAAGTGATATGTGCTCAAGGTTCGTTGTGTAAAGAAGAGAAAAGGTGGGAGTTTACCCGATTTCAAAATCATGGGGAAATCACTTGCTTGCTTGAAAGAGGATACACAGGATATTCTAGGACATATGTCACCAACGTAGGTAAACAAGGGAATGACAATTTCGTTAAAGAGCTAGGAAAGGAAGTTTGCCTTAAGGATAATGTGACTCTCTGTGAAGAGTCATTATTGAATGAGACTTTCCTTTGACGGTCTGATCATCTCTCTTGTCCTCTCCATCACGTTTTTATGTGTGCTCCCATGTGAAAATCCCGTAGAGCTAGCAAATGGGTTCCATTAGAAGTATTGGATTATCATAATCAAAAACAATATGTTAAACCACCCACGCGGCACAAATTGCTCATAACACCGTGTCACTCTTCGCATGAAATATTGCATGTTTACAGAGTTTACCTTGTTGCTCAAAACATCAAAGAGGAGAAAATGTTCTTCATCATTTTGGAAAAAGTAGGTAGCATCAGCAAATTGAATTGGGGAAATGGAATAGAGGGGGGAAATGTGGAGCCTTCTTTGTCCGGAAATACGTGGGGATATAAAATAACTTGGGGGAGAAAGAGTATCAACGCTATCTGCTCATTCCCTTGAATTTTGTAAGTAGACAGGGAATCG
This sequence comes from Sinodicranocentrus sp. ZH6, assembly GCA_027743935.1. Taxonomy (NCBI): domain Eukaryota; kingdom Metazoa; phylum Arthropoda; class Collembola; order Entomobryomorpha; family Entomobryidae; genus Sinodicranocentrus; species Sinodicranocentrus sp. ZH6. The sequence continues at coordinate 1,043 of JAHZNA010004193.1, forward strand.
AAAAGGAAAAATGTAAAGTGCAGAGCTTTGAAGTTATCTGGCTCACAGTATACGGGCTTATAACCATTAAACGTTAAGTATAGGTTACTTTGTCTACGATGTAAAAGTTTTTACTGCATGGGGACTAAGAGTACCGTGTGTATTTGAAAGTCTTTTCAATTCTAGAGACATGTTTTACTTAGCCCAGGATGTTGCAGATAGTGTTCTAGGTATATTTCATAAATTACTTTATAGGGTAAATTGATGTAAGTAGGTTTCAGAATCAAAATTGCATTTGCAGACGATTCACTGGAAAGGAAAATTGGGAGAAGAGTTTCATCCCGTGTCAGAGTCTATATGACATGTTATGCCATGTATAATTTGCACATGTGCTTAACATGTGAAAGCATTATTACGTGTGAGGGCGAGTGAGTGAGTTTTATACTTCCTTGTTTGTACGGTAAGTGCAAAAATTTCAAACATGTACAGCTGTGCACTTTCCGGTTGCTTCCTACTTTTTGTAGGTGAAAGTAGCAAACTCAAGTTCGAAGAAGTTTGTATCATACTGAAAGAAAAGTAAATAAGCTAAACGAGCGATTATAATGACTCACTCAGCAACTCTCTGGCCGATACATTGGTAACTTGATACTTCACAATCTAGTTTCAAGTTGAGTCCCACTGCTGATATTATCATTTAGGTATGTATATAATACATTTGACGACGAAAAAGTTTATTACATTTTATTGTAGAAGGTGCCAAAAGCGAAAATATGTTGAAGAGGTGAAATGTATATAAATATATTAGGTCACGTAGTAACTTTACTTCATTTCTGAAACTACCGTACTTGTCTCTGTCAAGCTGTCCGAGATGAAAAGAATTGAATACCAATGAGATTTATACATAGTCAAAAAGTCATCATCCCAAGGATTGCCGTTTCTAATAATTGGTATATACCCAAAGTCAGGTTCCAATATTAATGTGAATGTATGAAATAATATAATCCAATCAAAAATCAGCATTGATGAGGTCGCAGCGGAAAATAAATAATGAGCTACCTGAAGCACGCCAGATATCCCATTTAAATATGCACCACGAATATACTCTTGTCCTCGTGTCCTCGTTCTTATTTATGACTTATTTATAACGTGTTAGACCGACTGTGAAAATCTATGAATTTTAACTAGATACCACGCCATTTTCTCCGAGAAAATCTTCAAATAAGGTTAATGGTCAAAGACTCTCATCATATTCCTAAGAATGAACGAAAGAGTGAATGGTTGACGAGATAAGGGACACATGTTGAAATGAATTTTCGAGGATTCTCTATTTTGCAATGTGATATATTACATGAATATAAATTATATGGAAATTGGACGGAGAGAAAGTCAAAACTGATGTTATTCAGAAAATATCATATTTACTCTGGAAGACACCTGTCACTTTCATTTTCTGTTTGTATACAATTCCATTGAAATGAAAACCCCAACATGTGTACTTTCTCTCAGAAAGATGAGTAGATGCGGAGTAGACACTTTGAATAATTATGGATGCCATGTATGCACATAAAAGTGTAGCTAGGTAGAGAAACGTGAATCAAGAAAGTGTCATTGAGAAGTGGGTTTTGTTCCACGACGAAACTATTCATCACTGGGTAACCAAGTGCATTTGAGCAATTAGGACCAAGCCACAAAGCATCACTTTCTTATCTGTCAAGTGGTCTATAATATAAATACGGTATATCACCGTAGCAAAAACCTAGCTCCCAGATAAAATAAAATGGTATGCACATACATACACACACCGACTTTCATTGCCATCACTAATGGAACTTCTGTCGTTAAAGAATTAAGGCGGCATGCACGTGTTTTACTGGGGCTTACGTCAATACAGCTACCCGTAATAGAAGAAGTGGATGGATTTATTTAGGTAAAGGAATTCACTCCAAAAGCTTTTGATATCGAACTTTGCAATGATATAAAAAGCTGTGAACGTGATATTTCTGTACGATTTACCTAAATAATTTATTTAAGTGGATTGGACGGAATCCTCAGTCTTTTCTTGCATAGCCCTCATTCTTTTGAGGTCGATGCGCATGCACGACATGACTACTTATGAAAGTTGGAAATGGAAAGACGAGAAGATTTACTAAAAACGTTCATCCTTTCCTGCTAAAAGCAGGTCTGGGATCCCGTCAACTCATTAATTATTTAAAATCCTGTCATCTAAAGTTACCTTTCTTGCTGCCAATGGAAGTAATATTCTATGCAGAGCAAGGTCGTCTTCAGTCATAATCATTCTATTTTGGCACTTTCACAGATTCAGTGAGGAAGCTACTATAACGGGAATTTTTGATGAGGGATTTTCTACAGATCTTGCTTTAGTATTTTAATCTTTTGATTTTGTCTTTGGAATGTCCAAGTCTGTAGTTTTACTTTCGCTTACTGACCCTCACCACGAAGGAATAGCTGCTTTAATTCACTGGAGTTCTTTCTTTCGCGTGTCGTATCTCATTCTTTTCCACGTGCTGGCTGATGCTTTTAGTTGTATTTTAGCTTCATTGAGCTAGAAGCGACATAAAAGTGAGCATCCATCAGATCAATTTATTTGATGATCTGATCCAGCGTGGAAAAGTGCTCTTGAGAGAATTTATGTGATTTCCAGAAGTACAACTGATAGACCACTCAATTATTTTAATCCTCCACACTGCTGTTTTTACTACCTTCTACACGCAATTTTGTTGAAATGATATTGGGATACTTTTTTATGCGTAAAAAATAATATTATAAAATGCATAAACGCAGCTGCTCGCAGGAAAAATTGTTGTAAAACTTGCAACTTGGTATAGCAATCGTGTTCAATTTGGGCAAAAGGAAAACATTTTTTAAAAAGTTTTCTCCTTCCGTCGACAACCTTGCGGGCTTTGTCCGTCCGTCCGGTCAGCATTACGCTCACTTGGATTTTGATATGTTGCGTTGCAATATGCTATATAGGTAAGGTATTTTCCATCAGAATCTCATTCAACTTTTCCTGTCCCAAAACACCAAACAAGTTTTAAAAAAGTGTACCAACCCAATCCAAAGTTCAACTCGTTTATAACTTTACAATTTGGCTTCCGTGCGGAATTAATTCAGAAGTAGGATGTTTTCTGATTTTACCGTGTTTTTGTATAGTGTGCTTGTAAACGTAAGTGCTTGTTGGGAAATCCTTGATATATGCATAATGGAATGGAAGAGGGTTTTGAAAAATTGATATTTTGAACGTGCTGAGAATTCTCATTTGGCTTTCTCTTGGAGAACCCATACGATCTCAAATTATCATCCTAGGATTTCGCTTGTGGTCTTTACACTCTTGGGAGTAGCTTACAGTGTGAAGGTATATTAAATTACGCGGGCTCTTGGTGAGACTGAAATTACATTTTGGTGCTGTTTATATAATGCATTGTTTTTATATCTCTATTATTGTTCATGATAACTAGAGCAAGAGCCACAGGGAGACCTTTGCCTTGAATGCATATCCGCAACTAGATACATAAATTCTCCCCACGGAGTTCCTGAGCTTGAAACTTCTATGTTAAGTCATAATACTGTTATCTCTCTTTCCTCCCTTTGTGTAGGCACTTTGCTTACACCATTTTTGGCAAATATTTTCGCAATAAATCTTTCAAAAATTAATGAATCTGTTTTCCAGAAAATTATTTTTCATTTTCCGCCCTGCCAAGCTGAGAGGTGGATGTAAGCCGTCTTTATTCTCCTCTTACGTGAAATGAATACACACATGCATGTGAATGTGAAGAAAAAAAACTTGTTCAAGTAACTGGAAGAACAAATCTTTCGTACATAAAGTATGTCATGATGATTACAAACGGGGAGAAGGATGATGATGATGATGATGATGTAACACATAAAGTATAAAATGCTTACATTCTATTGCTTGTACGCGTTGTACATGCTATTTTATATATATTTTTATGAGACGATATAAGTCATCTTGTTGGAAGGAGGAGAAGCTTTCTTTACGGTAATGGGGAAGGAGGAGGAGGATAATATTCCTAAACGAAGTTTATTTTACTACTGCCATAGTTTTCCGTCTCTCCCAGTCTTCGCTTCACATTACTCGTACGTTTAATAAAATAAAAGGAGCATATTTGACTGTGCCGTATATGCATCCTGTGGGTAGTTTCAATATACAAAGGAGAATACTCGATTGCAATTCGCATATTGAGCGTAATACCTTGAGCCGCCGTTTTACAGAATCTCGAAGAGAGAAAGATTGTGAGAGCGAGGGAGTAAGGCACATGCATACTTAAAGGATATCTGCGGACCATTTATTATTTTATATTGCATAATGGAATGTAAGGCTGCTTCCTGTAGAAACACTAAACCTTGTTGTCGGCAGACAAGCATTGAATTGGAGGTTTACTTCAGTAGCTAGCCATAAGGAAAAAATCGTACGGTCGCATGTGGTAAGATTCTCATTGTTCGCAAAGTACATCTTGGGCCGGTGTTGCTTAGCCTCAGTTGGACAAAATAAATTATTTCTTCCATTTCATTTGAGTAACCCGTGAATCTTTCTAAAAGCTGACTTGGTTTGAGAGAAAGAGAGGACAAAGTCGTTGGCTCCGGAGAAATGTGAAATGTGCAAAGGTTAAGCTGAAGGAAGAAGCAAGTGTCTCTTATTTAAATAAGCCTTTTCTTCTTCTTATAGCAAGGAATGATGCTATGTTTCTAATCACGAAAGGCAATTTTAGTCTGTGTGCTCCAGATACTTCTTTAAGATTTCCTCTTTTCAAAGAATTCCCCGTTGCGGATAAACTCTCTTTCGACTCTGCCTGGTTCTTTCTGGCTTACCGCCGCAAGTTGTGCTTTGAGTGTGACGGTTACAAATGTGTTACTTGTTTCAGCTATCCTGTGAGCTGCGGATGAAACTGGAAATTGAATTAGGAATGATGAGGATGTCCTCAGACATGAATATTATGCTATTTACGATTCAGCTTCTCTGCAAATACCTGGAAAGAAATACTGTGGTTGGTTTGTCCTTTCATGCTTGAGTTTGAAGGATGAAATGGAAAATTTAAGTTTCTCTGCATGGAGACTCGATTAAGCTGGATTTAAATCTTTTGCAAGTGAAAATTAAACAATTTTCAGGCGGTAATGCTTTTACTTTGTAACTCGAATGGAATTTGACAAAATGTCGTGTGTATTTTTTTATTGTCTAGTATGGTTTGTGAATTCTGGACAAGTTAAAGCTACTACAGTAAAATGCAATATGAATGTGAACTTGACATAGAAACCCCACATATGGCATCAAGTCATGTCCGGCAAGAAGCCATTTCAGAAAAAAGCTGATCCGGAAAGAAGCAGCTCTCCAACAACTCATACAACTACAACTACAACTATTACAAGTTGTATGGTCGAGCTTTTATTTAAATTTGGACGATTCAAAATTGGTGTAAACTGTAAACATTTACAAAATGGTGCAAAAAATTCAAAATGAATTGGTGTAATCGGTTTTTACATGTTAAACTCTTGGCGCCAACGGCTTTTTCCCTGGAACCGCATTGTATCACCGTCCCGGTCGTGAACGCAGGGTCATAGTTACTGCAGCAGTATCATTTCATTTCCTTAGTAATTTCACAGTCTTCTACATAAACTGAATAAACTCGCATAGTTTTTATCATAAAAGTAATCAGACCCAAAACAAAGGGAAACCGCACGGCACACAATGGGAAAACTTTTAATTAAGATATTTTTATGTACCAATTGCATTATGGAAAGATGTCGAAACTCATGTGACGTGAATTGAGCAATAATGTATCTCAGCTGTAAAATCCAACGGCTATGTGGTTTCCGAACAAATATGAGTCTAATTAGGTATTCTAATCAAACGGGAGCCAACTTCAGGAATATGTAGGCTTTTATTGAACAATTCTATAACCTGCTTTTTTGACATATCGGTCTCGTCTCTGGGACAGATTAATACATTTTTGCAGTTGTTACTGCTGTGTGTGACAGTGATACCGGTGGAAAATCGATGGTCTCGCTAAGTTGAACCCACTGATGTAACGTAATCCGGTAATCCTTCCATCCAAGTGTTGTTACTCAATCAATCTCCATGTGTCAGCACTCAATAAATTTTTTTATAATTATGATCAGAGATTGCGCAACCCTTGTAATGTTTCATGTGGGCTATTAATGAAGGAAAGAATTGGCATTCTACTCTGTGTCTCCCAAGGGTGTCATCCATACTACTTTCGATCATTCTACTACTCCATGAACTCCAATGCGTTTAGGCGACTTTGCTCGTTCAAGATTATATTATGTTCATCTGCACTGCACTCCCTAGAATTAGAATACAAATTTTTACCAAAATGCCCATTTGCCTAAGAGACTAGAAAAATGAGTGCTTCCATTTAGGTTCATGTTCATCCAAATACCGAGCTTACAAAATCTATAGTTAGTATATGCTCATTCCACGCCGGTAGATCAACATGTGCATTTGGTTAGACATTTAACATACAGTGATATAGTGGTTGTCCTGTGGCTGTTTTAGTATAGAATACAAATTCAATTAATGAGAAATTATCCCTGAGAAAATCCTGGCATTGTAGACTAAAAAAACTTCAAAATTTATTTTCTGAGTGCACCGAACACACAGTGGCGAGTCTACGACATGCACCTTTATCTACAATCGCGTGAAAGTACGTAACCATCTTAATTTTGTATTCTAAAATTCATGGAAGATCCTAATTAGACTATAGGCACAAGATACATATATTCAATATAGTATTTCACTAAAAATACAAAGGGCATGGTTATTAAAATTTGGTTCTCTTTGCTCAATTTCACGTAGCTGGAAGAGATACGACTTTCCACTTCATGTGTATTTGTAACATAACATGTGTTTCGCGTGTTTACACAACAGCAGATATTTTGTTTATAAAGCTGTTTTCAGTACTGTGGTTAGAGGAGAAAAGGTATAACTCTGCATTTCATGCTTACACAAACACACACAATTTAATATTGCTTAAGTTTAAAAAGTACATTACACCATGAATATCTCGCTAGATAAGTAAAGATGTTGAAAGCCGTTTAACAACATATCCCATCAAAGAGAGTCAAACTCCAGATGGATGTAGAAACGCTTACCCACTTCCGTTCCAAGGCAGTGCTTACCCTCATGCAAGAGTAAACTTTTCTAAGGAAATTGGTGAAATTCAAAAGGTTTACATAGGAAACGAGGAAATGATGAGGATTCCAAGGAAAAAACAAACTGATGCTTGGAAAGTGGAACGAGAGCATATCACTAACAACTGATTTCTTCTGTGGCTTTTGTTTTTGTTCAGATTTGATTTCCGTGTTTCATGCTATTTAGTGAAACGAGCTCGTTTCTTTACATAGTCGCGGTAATCATCACTGAGTGGTTCTTTTTTTGTTTTGCGTAATATTTACTGCTAATTTGACGTGAAAAATGAAGCCGTCTTTCGTTAGAGTAAATTGTCTTTACTAAATTTGAGATGGAAGGAGAAAGCAACATGAAACCCTAATACGGATGTTATTACGCTATGTGACGTGCGATGGTTTCCTTTTAACTGTGTTGTTTTCAAAGCAAATCGTCCCGTCTCGATTATATTTCATTTGCTCGGGAGTCTTGTTTCCTACTCAGCTCAATTTTCCGCTTGTATAAACAATCCAGTCTCCCCTTATTGGCTAATTTACCACCTTTGTTGTGTCATATTCCTGGAATTCCCACAGTGCCTTTTAGTTAAGGTATGTAAACTTGTGTAGGTTGATGAATGTGTTTAGATAGGAATTGTTAGTTAGCCATTATGAGTTGTATGGTCATTGTGTGGATGTTCGTTATGGTGCCTAGAAAAGGAGAAGGTAATGGTCTGTGGAAGGCTTCTCCATCGGGGGAAATGTATGTTTTGAGAACAAAATCCTCCATGTTTTACCCATCTATTCTCCACTGTTTACGACTAGAGCAAGCATCCGAACTTCCTCTGTTTGCTCAAGTAAGCAGTGCATGACACTGATTCACATTACGAGACCCAAGGAGCCAACGCGAGATTCACAGTGTTAACATTTATGTATTTATCGCTGGCTGTGTAAATCTTTCATCAAATATATTTTATCTGTAATGTGTTTGTTACAGTATATTTAAGTACAACTTACTGCGTTTGATACATGTAATAAAGGTTTATCTGTGGGAGCTATATGATCTTCAGACTCAGATTTGTTCAGTAGAATAAAATAAAATGCACAATGGATGAAAGAAACCGCTTTTCATAGTAAATGTATTTGATCTCGTGGACTACTGCTAAATGACCCAAATTACTTACGTAAGGTTACATTTTCGTATTGCTACATTTGAAAATGGTTAGTGTTTGCTAACAAAGATTATGTCGATTCAGTTTTGTGCACAAACATTTCTTGTGGCGCTATGCGTAAATAAGTGTTATAGCATAGCATAGGATATAGGTTATTATTTATTTATTATACATTGAAGAAGATACTAAAAGCAAATTTTCATTTTATAAACAAATAATATGCAGCTTGCAACAGCACCTTTAAAGGATTAATTAAATGAATATGACAGATGTTTACTCAAAAAAACCATTAATGAAAAGGAATTTTGAAGAAAAAATTGTTTCTAGCATCTGCCCATGTATTTGTCTTTAAAGCTTATTTTATCATTTTAAGTTACATTTCTGTATAGATTTTGCGTACTATATAGTTTACTAGAAAGCCCGTAACAATAATTAGGTCTAAATGACTGGAGCTCCACCACCGCACACTTCCTCTCAAGTATTCTTTCATAATAAAAATCAGTTAGTCAGTTAACATAAAGCCAAGCAGCTCTCTGATCACCCTGGGGATGGTCCATTTGAAAAGTTTGAAATCGGGGGGAGGGAAGGGTCTAACAAAACTGTGACATTAATGTTAACATTTCCTATCCTACAATGTTAAATAGGCGTGACATGAGGGGAGGAAAGGAATCAAAAAAGGTGATTTTTTTCAAGCATTTTAAATGGACGCTCCCCTACTTTCCATAGCGGCTGATGATCCATTGTCATCTTGATTTAAAATAAAGTCTAGCAGCCCTCCAGTCACTTTAGCTTACGAACATAACTTACGATCCATCTTCATATTCAATCGTCAGTTAGGAACCAGTTAAGCAACTCTCCCTTCACCCTAACTAACGATGCTAACTTAGGATCCATCACCAGTTTCAATCGTCAGTTAGGAACCACAACCAGTCAAGCTACTCTCCCTTCACCCTAGCAAACGATGGTAGGTAACTGATGGCAAATTATGCCACTTTATTATAAAAAACCTTTAATGAGAATGAGAGGTCCAAGACAAACAGGCAGACACACACACAGACGCATGCAATAATATGTAGGATTTCTAAAAACAGAAAGGACCTTTCTAAAATGAAATATAGAAATAAGTGACTCTTCTATATTTTCATTCTATATTTTTAGAGAGGTCGACTTCAGAACCACAATCACACACACACACAGACTGATGCAATAATATATTTGATTTGGGGTTTAGTTTTTTAAAAATGCAGGTGTTCAATGGTCCATACCATTTTGGAAGGAATTTATGTATTCAGTTAGTGTTTCAACACAAGAGTGCCTTGCTGTGGTATTGACTACTAATGCACTGACAGAGTAAAATGGCTATTGGTTAAAGCCGTGCAATGCACAATGAAGTAAAAGCATCGTTATATTGTAAAGTGAGTTTTGCAAACGTGCAATTTTCTTGCATGACGCTGGCAAAGTTACGGATCATTAATCATTATATGAGCTCCCTTCATATTCATGATCATTTTCATGTTGATGGAAATGAGCAAACCGTCATTTTGAATGATCGAGATGAAAGTCCTTGTGATTTTCCTTTGTCGACTGTTTTTCATACCAAGAAGGCAGAGGAAAACAAGTACACACATTTTTCCTGCTGTCAGAGCGCACCGGAATATTCTGTCTTGAAGTACTAAAAGAACTTTAAGAAAAACACTTTTATCTATGCATTACCAAGTGGAAAATTACAATAAAAAACTCAAACTTGCCATTGAATATGATCTTCTAAGAGGAACGAGGGTCGTGTTACCCGTTTCATAATAGTATTCAATATTCAAGTCAATTTGTCAAGCGCTACATGAGTGCGTTCCGGTTTCCCCTTTTGACATTCACATTTACCGACTCATCGTCTTGATACCCATTATATTCGTGGTTCGTTTGGTTATTCGTTTTTGAGGAAGAAGTAAAAGTAAAAGGGTGTCATATGTCAATGTAAAATTATACTAAAAAATAACATGGATCTAAATTCCGTCATCGCAATATATTAAACTTAATAATTAGCCTGTAAATCAGTGGCTGAATAGCCCACTTTAATCACGATTAGTTGTTTCTATTCAGGGCTGTATTTCTTATTGGTTTCATTCTTCATGATAATTTTATTACTCTAGCTTTGAATGGTAATCATATGGGTGAAATTAACCTCATTTCACAGTGTAAATTCGTCTATTAAGCAACTTTCATTCTAGACTATCTATGTACAAAGTTATCAACGTTCAGTTTCATTTTACTCTCAAATTAGAACAACTTACTGATTGTAAGTTATTCACAAAGCAATGAAAAAAATTCAGCATGGTTGATAGTTCTTTGAACTTGACTGGTCTTCCTTGAATACATATTATTTTGTAAGTTCAACTTCTCTTCCAGAAAAATATCAGCCAACATTAAATGATTAGCATTGTCAATAGACATTTTCCATTAGTGAAGAAGTGTCAAAAGTTTGACAACGAAGTATGCTTAATGATCTACAAGATTCTAGGCTAAATAATGCTGATAAAGCTTGCAGATTGTATTCAATGTATTGATCTGGTTGAGAAAACTAGTTAAGAGAACCAGTTTTTTCCACTAACTCGAATGCCAGCTTTGTTTGCACTCATTTGAATTCTATTCGACTGTCATTACACTCACTTTTTAAAAACTCTCAATCTTCCCACACCAAACTGACTTTATGAAGTCACCTTTCTCTTCGTCTCTCTGCCTTGGAGTCACGGCAAGTTTTTCCAGGTCGTTAAATTTGAATAATGAAGTTATTTTTCGTTGGTTGTCCATGTCCACAGCAGACATTTTTCTATTCTTACATTGAGAGTACAAAAGGTACTAAAGGAAACGGAAAACATCATCCGTAGAAAAAATGCTCACCTATATATCTAGGGAAGGTCACTCGATTCCTTTAGTTTTTCTTCTTCATTTTATCTTGAACCTTCACAGATGGAATGGAACGAACGAGGACATAATATTTTTCTTAGAGTGTACACGGTTGACTGGGCGTAGACAAACATTTCATACTTTTCATAGTTCTCCTGTACAAAAAAAGCTATAAAGCGTATGACAGAAAACGAGGCAAACACACACATTCTCTTCCTTCCGCGACCCGACGAGTTCAACCTCGTGAAATAAATGGTGGTAGAATAGTAGCTTCCTTTCCACTCCCATTTACCATTAGAGGGAAACAAGTCACATAAAAAATATCTTCGCAAAGTACGTTAAGAAATGCTAGAGGGGAGTTGAGTTACAAAAGAAAATAAGAAAGATTGCGCTTCATCTGTCTTTTTCTCTTTCTAGCTATTTGTTACACACGGCTTTTAAGGTATTTATGCAACATTGGTCACAGAAATGGAAAAGTAACCGGTTAGGACTGTCTGTTATTTCCAGAAAGGGCTTCCACCTTACACGTTGATTTCAGGGATGTTACATTTTCAACCTTTCAAAATAAAATGGATATGTGCACCAAACACAAATCATATGACGTCTCACAGAGAAGAATATACTCCATAAATAGCAAGCAAGTGCATTACTCTAGAAGAGTATGTTCTCATCTCGGCGATTTTTTGTGTTTTATAAGAATGTTTTGTGTCTACAGTTATACACATACGTTACATTGGAAAGTCTAGAGCTACTTTTCAAAATCACACTATAAAAACACAAAATATACACAAGAGTATATATGATGGCAGCAGTGGTGAAAACAAAAAGAGAAAGTTAGGTCACATCAGAAGCACACATCCGCAGAGTTTTTTCTCTTGTTTTTAAAGGGATTCTCCCATAACAAAGACATCCAGATAATTTCCGTGAATGTGACTTCAGGGATGGGAAGCCGATCCCTGGAGTCCAATATATGTTGTTTCATGTTTGCTGTTTTCTCCGCAAAATTTGAAATGCCCTGCAGTACAGCCCCCTATGTATTTTTAGGTATTTTACATTATCTATATAATTTCCGTTAAATCAACGACATACAATATGCATGTATGCTTTAACATTATCCCGATTTCTAACAGTCTATTCTACTAATATGTAAACGGTGAGGGTGATCCACATCGCACAAGGTTTCATCACCAGCGACAATTGTCATGCTAAATTCTTATTGAATCTCACAAATTACACATCTTTATTGCCTGACTGGGTGCTGTTTGGAGGATTCCCTCGCGTACTACTAAATTGGAAGAGAAAATGCTCCTTTTCTGCTGGCGCGAGATGTGTTTTGTGTTCTGTTATGTATGACTGTGGTGAAAAAGCAATTTCGTGCTTGGCAAAGTTTTCGCTAGTGAAAGCCAGACTGGAGAACTAACGAGTCTTTTACTCACAATACATCCTTATTTACATTTTCTCTAGGACTATATGTCAAATTAGGAATGCAAAGAACGACAAAAAGACTTTATTGTGTGCATTATCTTATTCAAGGAAGCCACTGCATTTGAACGCTTCATACATTTACCTACATAGGAACATCCACTTTTCCCAGGATGAGTCAGTCTTGGATCTGGGGTTTGGGTAAGATAATAAGATGACTTTTGGGTATTTATTATGTGGGTCACAGTGTACCCCAATTCGTCGGTTATTTTATGTCGGATTAAGGGATTAGAAAGGACGATAAATTTGTAACAAGACGAGTCACCTTTCAGCACTGCTCGACTGTCCCTTGCTAATCGGTTTTGGATTAGATTATATGTGAATTTATTTACAAGCTTAAGTTTCCCTCCGGAGTTTTAGCAGGTATATGTCTGACTCATGAAACGTACCTTAACCACAACAGCATACCGAAATAAGACGATGAAGGTATACGATTGTCTTATTCTATTGATTACAAATGGTAATTTGAATCTAAGGATGAGGAACGTAGTTACTGAGTGCACTGCATTTGCATTGGTAGCGAAATTCGATTCCAGTTTTGCTTCCCATATGAAAGAAGATTTCACACAAGTTTCTCTCATAAACAGTCACAAGTCACAATCGGGTTTAGGACGCCGTTTCGGGTACACACCTTTCGCAAGGACTGTTTTTTGGCGGCACTATGTCGGTGGTAATTTAATCTACGGCGGCGCTATTTCGGCGGTACAACTTAATCGGCGGATGTTTATTTCGGTGACCATTTCTCCGGTGACAAATATTTTTTTTTATTTAGTACGTAAATAGTAATTATTTCACATGAGTAATTTATTCACATAGTTGCAAAATATTAGCGTCGATTACAATTCAAGAACTTTTATTTAACAAGCCAGATTTTTAACATATGTTTTCTTATTTCTTGCACATCGACGAAGATTAGTTCGAAAACGAGTTCGACGACGAAATGGTCACCGAAATAAAAATCCGCCGATTAAGTAGTAGCGCCGCCGTAGATTAATTTACCACCGACTTAGTGCCGCCGAAAAACAGTCCTACCGAAAAGTGTGTACCCGAAACGGCGTCCGGAACCCGTCATACGTCATACCACTTGAGATAGTTGGCAGAAAAGTACCACTTGAGACTGTTGGTTTTCAAGCGTTTGTTTTCAGTTTAAAAATCATCTCCTCCACTGCACCAAAATACGCGAGTATTAGCAGAGCAGTTTTTCAATCTGCATAGAAAGACTCAAAAGACTGATATAAAGTCGGTGTCAAAACATATTTTTCATTTCTCTTCTCATTCAGAGTCATTGGTTGGTAGGCTCAAGGCTGTGTGGGAGTTGCGACTTTAAATAGAGTCGAGGACAACTAAAAAACAAACTTGTAATCTTGTAAACATAAAATCTGAGAATGCAACGTTTACACACGCGCCCGTCCAATTGCAAGAGTCATCATCACCAAAACCGTAAATCCTTATGATATTATGACTAGAAGGAAATGGTAATGTAATGAAACTGTAAATGTTAACGGAGTCTGTCGAAACCTCTTCGTTGACTTCAGGACATAAAGTATTTCTAAAAGAAAAAACAAATAATATAACAACCCTAACCTAAACTTTGGAGCGTCACACAACACACGTCCACACCCACACCCCACACCTCTGTTCATGTTCTTATTCCAGCTCCCCAACATCCATTGTAGCAAATAAAACAAAGTGTATAGCACATTTGGAAAAGGTATCATCCATTAAAAAATGTTTTTTTTGTCTTATTACGCCATGTATATTCGTACTATGCAAGGATAACGTCAATTACGTGATTGCTATGTATTTTCCCAGATTTTCTTATAATGAACAAATCAAATTTTATTTCTTTTCCTCAGGGACACATCTCAACTGCTTTGTGGGCATCGTGCAGACACATTAGAGTGACTGTGTGAGGACTCAATTTGCCAAACAAGTAAAATCTTGTCGGAAAAAGCAGGGGCCAATAAAAACCAACTTTATATATTTTTCCTTGTTTGAAGACTAACTCAAACAGATCATTATTACGTATACGAGACCATAAACGATACATGAGTGGAAGCACTACCACCAGCAGGAGTGAACAAGTAGTAGTGTGTAATAATAGTAATAATAATAGACAAAATAATGGCATTCGGACAAAGTGATAGAGAGTCAGGGAGTGAAGGAAGAAGTGGTGGGAACCGTCCGGATTGTGCTTACTTCCTCCTTCTGGGGTTATGTGGAGCTGCCTTTCTACTGACAATCGGAGGAATACTTACTTACATCGCATTCAATCCAGGCACTATCGACTCCCGAGCGCATTCGCCTCTCTCTCACATTCCCCACTTTCACCATCATCGCAAGCATCACGACCGTACTGAGGGTCATTATTTTGGTCACTTTGAGCAGCACAATTACCACCATGAGGAACTGAAACAACATCAACAACAACAGCAACATCCAAATCCGCATGGTATTCACGCCACCTCGCCAGTGAAAACCACATCAGTCCCTACAACTCCACTAAAGTCAGCAACGGTGATGATTGAAAGTAATGAAACGAGTGTGACAAGAACGGGTGCAACTGAAACTGCCATTTTAAGTGGAGAAAATGGGACCACTCCGGGGAGTCATTTGGAGACATCTCATCTCACGACGATGGAGGACAAAAAGCATGAGAATACTTCTTCTTTTACTTCGTTCTCTTCAATGTCACATAAAAACGAGTCCTTTTCTAGCATAACCACCAACACTAACAATACTGTGGTTGCAGGAAAAGGAAGTGGAATGAATGAGAGCACAGTAGGAGGATCCCATTCACAACAACAGGAGCATTCCGGGCTGAGTCACCGTAATTATAATAAAAATAATAGTAGTCATCATCATCATCCACTATTGGACTCATCATCTTCTGTAGGAGGAGTAGCTCATCATCCGAATGAGCATCATGGCCCAACACAACAGATTCACCCACATCCTGGAATGTCCACAGTAACAAACCATGTTGGAAACGGAAATGGATACGAATACCAGGCAAAGCAGAGTCTCGCTCTCGCCATAATTGGTCCATTATGCCTACTCATTGGAATTATTGTGACACTTATTGTTGGAGTTTTTGCACTTAAGTATGACTGTGACCATGAGCCAGAGCCTAATATTGCTTTCCTCCGTTTGAGATCTGAGATGTCACTCAATTTTGACCCGAGTAAAAATAATTACGAGTTGCTTATGCCTGCCAGCAGCTCCACGGCAGGGGTTGGGAGCACACATTCTATTCACCCAAGTGGGATGCCAAGATGCTAAGCAGATTCCTCCACACTTCATGTTCGTTCGTACAATGTAATAACATGATAAGTATATATGCACATTAAGTAGCTTTTAAAGGTTTCCCTAATTATTTAAACAACGTTAATAAGCTATTGTTAATGAAATGAGTGAACCTAGGGAGGTTTGAATTGAAAATTAAAGACGATTAGTAATTCCAAACCTTCTGCTTACAAAAATACTCCAATGTCATTGTACTGGTGTTTAATGGTAGACATTTCTATTCGTATATAGTGTATACCATTAAGAATTTAGGATATTGTTGGACTCGTGCTTATTTCAAAATACCTGAAAAATGATGTGGTTGCTAAATTTATTTTAAAAGAACTAGCATTGTAAATAAGTAGTTGATGAAATATTAAATCGCAGTGACCTGACTTGATTTTCTGATAGGGGCAATCTCATACATGGCAAAAGTTGTTTGCTTCAACCTACATTTTAATCATGATTTTCTGTATACAGTATCATTCCGCCGACAGAGCACTTACTTAGGTATATTTGTGTGTGATTCCTGTAAACTTAATTATGAAAGCATGTTGGTTCAGAGATAGAAATAGAATTGGTGTTGAAGTAGAAATTCTAATTGTTATTATAAAACTGTTGGCATCATTTGGAATGAATAAAGTACCTTAGCGAAAAAGTATTATGTATGTCAATTAGCAGACGGGGAGCGTTAAATTTTACAGACTTTGTGTCGTGGAAATGCACAAAATACATTCTATTGTTTTTTAATGTCAACTATATAATATAGATCAGAATATGAGGTACTGGCTAGCTAGAGCAAATATAAAGTTACGTTCTTGTGTAAGTGAATAGTCTAAATGCACAAATCGTGTTTCATGTCGTATTAATTTTTTGAAGAGCTGTGAGTTGAGTGTACTTCCAAAGATTTTGTGTCGTAGATTACATTGTGCATTTTAACGTAAATTAGTTATTCTAGTTAAACTTTTAAACTTTATAGAAGTACGTACGCATGTTAGTTTGAAAAAGTCTATTAGATTAGTCATAAGTATTAGATTAGTCTGTTTTGATTGACAAACTGATTGATTGCGAGTGTCATGACATGCAATTCTTGTATGAAATATTTTTGAAATGATAATGATGCTATCAGAATAAATAAAATGTTTACTTTAATGTAGATTTCTATTCCATCATTAATTTTATTCCAATAGGGGTAAAAAGAATCATCAGTTTCTCCAAGGAGTAGCAATATAAATAATGCGGGCATATATTTTCTTCGGAACTCGTCATTTTTCGAACAATAACGTTTTCTGCGGATTTTCTTAGTCAAGAGAAAAATTATCCAGAGTAGCTTATCGTTTCTCTCGACAAAATATTTTAACAATTTTCTTCAAAAACATACTTTTAAATGAAAATGACAAATACGAACAAGCAATTTGATATGAGAAATGGACTTAAATAAAATCATATACCATTTTGAATTTTCTAAGAACAAACCTTCACAAAACAAAAAGTCACGTAGACAATGTTCATTGTAAAAACTTGAAAGATAAGTGTTCCAGGGAAAGCTTGTTATCGGTGAATGAAAGCCTATTCAGCCCATCGCAA
This sequence comes from Sinodicranocentrus sp. ZH6, assembly GCA_027743935.1. Lineage (NCBI taxonomy): Eukaryota > Metazoa > Arthropoda > Collembola > Entomobryomorpha > Entomobryidae > Sinodicranocentrus > Sinodicranocentrus sp. ZH6. The sequence continues at coordinate 18,604 of JAHZNA010004193.1, forward strand.
TCTTAATTAATTGCATTATTCACCAGTTAAATGGTTTTTGTTGTTAACAGTACACTTTAATCTTCGCAAATAATCTATAATATGCCTGTTACTTTATTTATAACTTAAACATTGGCTTTTGAACAATAAAATTCTTGCAAAAGAATTCGGAATAATAAACCGATTACATTACATTTGATATCTTCGCAAACAAAAATTCTTCACATTGACATGTTAAAACATGTTCAATGTTAATGCATACAATTTAAGGAAAGGCCTTCGATCGCAATCTAAAATGAGCAATTTCCAAACCACCACACACGCATGCAAATGCTAATACTAAAAGGTGCATATAGAAAACAACTACTAAAGAAGATTGTAGAGAAAGCTTAGGTTGCTGACAATGCTCGGAATTCGGTCCACAATTATGTTTATGAAGATTCAGTCCAAAATATGCATAAACTTTAAATAGTTCCTTCCAAAACTGGATTATTCCTGAGGTATGCAATCTATTCAATGTTTCTGCCGTAGCTTCCGAAAGGAGAGATCGAAATAGCCAAATGAAACGGACTCGTCTCCAATCTTCTTCCACAAAATGACAGAAACTGGCTTTATTCCCTTCTCCACTGGAACGAGACATTGGCAACCTGAATTTGTCCGTTTCCATCATTCCTACTGCATCATCTTCAAACAATCTTGCCGCAACCTTGTTTCGTAGTAAATAGTCAAACATGAATGGTGGAGGCTTGGACGAATTGAACACTAAACTTGTAATACTATCTTCGTAGACATACTCGCTTTTAAATTTTATCTTCAATCTGTCCATGTTAACTTTCATCATAAGTGACACAAAATGCTTCATACGTTTATCTGGAACTGCAATCCGAAAACCAGACTCAAATAGTTCCTTATTAGTTGATATTACATTGGGAGGAAGTGGTGCCAATACATTTAATGTGACTACAGACTGATACCACAAATTTACAAAGTAGAGAAGACACACAGGTGTGAAGCATATATTATTCGAGAGTGATGATTTCAAAGATATATTTTGAGACACCAGCAGGACACCTATTACGACATTAATAGATCGAAAGCTGTAACTATTCATCAAGAAAATCACGATCATTACAGCAATTATTAAGGGCCACACATATTTCCCCACTGGCCGAACAAAGTAGAAAAAATCGTAATCAGTTTGATGTTCTGTGCAGTAGAGAAACTTTGATATTCTGTCGTCATTAATAACAACTTTTAAGTCGGCAACATTCACAGTGGTAACAGATTCCCCGCAGTCAATACAACCGTATAGTGTCAATGGTTCACCTGATATAGCAGGGTCTTCAAATTCTCGAGTTTCTTCAACCGTAAAGTTAAGTTTAGCCTGTAAAATATCCCAAGTTAAAGTAAAGTGTCGACATTGAGGGTTTAAATGTCCAGAAAAAACATTCCGCTCGCAGTATGATAACGAGCTCAAATCATTCTCATTTTTAACGGTAAGAGAGCCTCGAAATGTGGGGTTATAAACTTTAGCAGTTATGCCATATCCATTCCGATTCAAGTTGTGATAAATATTGATAACTTGTGAGATTGTAGATGAAGCATAGGACGTCATAGTTAGTGTCCTTACTGTTATCAAGCGAGAGCCAGTCGGACAAGAGAAGCAAATTATAGTAGTCCTACAATGCCCCATTTTACTCTGAATGGATTTGTTTTTTTCAACGTGAACGATAACGATCATTGGATATATTTTGTGCTCTGTTTCTTCGTATTCATTTTCAAAACCTGAAATGAAGTCCATTGGATTGCTTTTGTCTATAGCTGACACAATGTACGCAACGCGACTGGAGTAGGCATATCCTGAAGTTTGAATAAAACTTAGAGTAGAATTCCATGAAGTCGGATTTAGAAATAAGAACATAACTTTGATGTCCGGACGTTGTAACATGTTTTTGGTCTGATAAGGAATAACCGCGTTTTCTGTTATCTCATCTGAGGCGATTCGGTAATAAGATTCTAAACTACTCACTCGTGCCACCTTCCAGGAAATGTGAAACTTGGCAAAAAGCGGATCAACGTTTTGATCCAAGTGTGAATCCCCAGGAAGAACAAAATGTGTCACAAGTTTTGAAGGGAATTCATACAATAATTCCATTAAACAAGAAGATTCTATTTTTCGAAGAAAAAATATTAAAATAATTGTACTCATCGATAAGTACTGCATTTTAAAACAACTTTTTATACTTATTTTGGGTTTACATTCCTTCCTGGGAAAGATTTTCCCTTTCAATGACGTACATTAGACATGTAGGTTCAATGAAAAGTAAGCTTTTAATTTAATGGCACAGGATGATTTGATTTTGAAACTTTAAAGTTTTCAGGAGCCCAGCCCTGACATGACACGCACCAAACACATACACCGATGAAAAAATTCCAAACGTATATATATGAAAATGTAAACGACCATGAAATAGTTTTCTTCCAACTATTGATGAAATAGTTCCGTGACTATCAAACAAAGCAGAGAACATTAAAATGCAGTTGAAAAACGTATGACGCCATGCCCATCAGCGACAGAGATGGAAAAAATAAGTGGAGTTCAATAACTATAAATTAAAACAGAACCATAACATGAATTTCCCTCTTAATCTGAATGGAAACAACACACAATAGCGTTGAAAGCACATAATATGCAGTATAGTAGGTACATCAGGCTGTAAATAAATATATAGGTGTGTGCTATTGTGTGCATACAAATAAGCGATTTGTATGACCCTTAAATAGTACCCCATAGAAAAAATAACCACTGTATATTATCTAAATAAATGTATTAAAACCTCGCCATCGCCACACATAATCAACATCATTACTAACGTTTTTGCACACAAAACTGTTATTTGTCGTTCAAAACGGGCATGGGCATACTCAAATTCCGATTAAGTACAAATGCAAGCAATGTGAAACTTTCATTTAACTGACTACAAACAACGCTTTTAATTTATCCAAAACTTCATTCATTACATATTTCTTCTTCATACTTGATGTATCAATGTTAATTAACATTGAATTAAAACTATAGCACATAATTACATAGTTATGTATAAGAATAAGTTAGTACATAGAGGTACTTATATAACAAAAGTTTAAAAACCTTTTGCCTTCAACCAGTCGACTACTGGTTCAACTAAATCGCCTTTAATTATCACGTGTCTGCAAATTTCATGTGTTCGAGTGATTACAACGTGTTTAGGCCTAATTTCTTTTTGAAGATATTCTCCAATATCTTTCTCGAGTTGCTGTAAATAACAATAAATACACACACAATGCCATTTTAAGATTATTTTTGTTCCCTCATTTTTATGTTTATTAAGGAGAGAAAGTGTATAAATACGAAGGATAACTCACCCAAATGTTTCCTTCGACCTTCTTGATGTAAGTATACCGTACTTGACCACGATCCATAATTTTTAAATAAGCAGGTATTTGATGATTTTTAGTACGCCGGACGTGATATGAACAGTCTTTAGGAGGCGTTTGCGGACGCCAACCTGACGGTAAGTCTACATGAGTATCTTGTGGAGGAGTTGGGACACTGGTTGGTGGTTTCAGTTTTTCCACGAATTGCCACTCTTTAAATGACTTTTCGAAATCCGTGTACTTATCTGGACTTTCTTCCACTCTGGATTTGAAGTAGGAAGAGGAGGAACTTCTGCATGTTCGTCCCTACACATTTACCATCATAAATATGAAATAACATTAATTTAATTTGAAACAAGGTATCTTGATTAGTTGTTTGTTTGAAAGCTAGACATTAAGAAGTCAAAATTATTATTCAAAGTTTACATAATTTATTGCTGCAGATGTGAATGCAAATGGATTTGCCCTATTTAAAGTGCTGGAGTGGTGGGACACCAAGGATTTAGCAATGGAACTTTTTAACATTGTTAATAGAATATTTGTGCTGTCCAATAATAACTGGCTATTATTGGTATAACTTTTACAGAATACACATTTTTATTCCCGGTGGCCAAACTTGGTTTTCTAAAATTTGTTCTTAATATTGATAAATTTGCTGTTCCGCGTCCTGCAACTTCTACTCAAGGGGCATGTGGCATCCGAAGACATGAATCAAAAAATGTTTATAAACACATCGGAATGGTAAAAAATAGTTTATAACAAAGGAATTTCTCAGCTCGCGACATCGTCGGGTTCGCATGGTGTAGTGGTTATCACATCTGTCTAACACACAGAAGGTCCCAAGTTCGATCCTTGGTGCGAACACTGTTAATTTTTGTAGGATTGCCGAATTAAATCCGACGTTCTTGGAAGAAATTAGTTTTAATGATCTTGAAACCTTGAAAGGAATGAGTTCATAGCTAGCTAACAAACATCCAGCTACGTTGTCGTTATTTTCCAATTGTCATAAATGCAGATTTTTTATTGCAATTGTTGGAAATCAGATCTGGTACACGGTAAAGGTTACTACAACTCATTTCGTGGACAATACACTTGTTCCAGCAATCAAGCAAATACGCCAAAAAGTATAATTTTTGTGAATATCTCGAAAGTTGCAAAACCTACGCCAAACTCCCTTCACATGTAAACATGACTAACTCGCACTGATGCTACACATATTAGGTCAAAACTCAAAATCGGAATTTTTTTCGCAATTCGAAATGAGATCTAGTCTCACAAGAATGTCTTCATTTTCCGTGGAAAATAATCCCACTAGCAAATATTTCTGAGATTTTCTTATTATCAGTTTCATTTCATATTAGTTCACCCCATGCAGACAGAGTTACTACTAATGCTATGCACGTAACCGTTTAATATGTAAAAGCATATTCATTCACATATAAATTCATATTTTGCTTTCAAGACATTTGTGTCAAACAGGAGTCGCTCTCTTGTAATAAATTCATCTGTATGATTTCTTTTAAAGTACCTAGCTGATCACAGATAAAAATAAATGGACTTATTAGTTCTTGTGTCAGGACCATGAATCTAAATGAGTGATATCGGAAAAATTGTAAGTGATATCAGCTAATTATGATGTCATCGTAATAAGTTCTTTCGCACGGTTTTCTCTTGTTGAACTTGTATAGACTGCGCTGTTGTGCTGCATACTGCATATATGGTTTTCCTTCAAACATGATGTTTTCATCGAATAACTATTTTTTCTGCGAAATCATGTATGCAGCTTTTAGAGTAGCTACATACATTTGTGTTTATTTACCCCGGAAAGTCAGCCCAAGCCCGTAGGTTAGTATGACTAACTACAACTCATAGTATATAGTAATAATCTAAAAATTGCATAGTATAAAAATATCACAATGAATGCAATGAAACGTTTCATACGTAATACGCCTCATCATACTCAAATAATTTCCAAAAAAATATATAACAGTCATATTAATTATATGTTGATATTCGAAGTTTCATGGTGTAACAGAGCTGTGTGAAATTTGGTATACAATGCAGATCCAGTAAACGCTCATCTCGTTTCAGATTCAGATCAATATCCGTAACCATATCCTCCTCCGAGTCCAGCGCCGCCTCCAAATCCTCCTCCTGCACCTCCTGCTCCACCATGATGACCCCCATGTCCATACCCTCCAGCGTGATGTAAGCCTCCTCCCTGACCACCATGATATAAGCCTCCATTACCTCCCTGATGTCCCCCATAGTGTTTTCCATTGTGATGATTTTGGTGATAATTGTTTCCACCATGATTCCCGTAGTGCTGATTATGCCCATGATTTCCAGAGTTACCGTGGCTGGCGTGGTGGCCCTTGTGAGCTTCATCGTGGTGTCCATTCAAGTGATGACCCTAGTAGGAAAGAATATTATGCATTAATTATTGTATTCATGTATTCGAATTCGAAAGCCTCTAGTATTTGTGTTCATCTAACATGATTTCCATGATGATTCTGATTATGATGAGCATTGTGATGACCTCCGTAGTATTTCTTTCCTCCGTGTTGATCGTGGTGTTGGCCATGGTCTCCGTACTTTTGGTGATGACCACCAGTATGATAATCATCGTAAAACTGGTTTTGCTTGCTATATTCATCCTATACAAATTTGAATATATGGTAGGTATTAGTCATGGGCTTAACCGTATAAAATACCCGTAGGTAATTGTACGACTTTTGTAAATATTATGTCACTTTATGGTAAGTGTTGTGAAATCCTTTTGTAGAATGTCCCTTCTTATTATGACCCTTTTGTCCATACTTAGCAGCTTTAGAACCTCTGCTGCCATGATTCTGTCCGCCATAATGCTGGCCTGTAATATGAAGCAATAAACATGATTTGGTTACACACTTACGCGCATTTCAGCAAACAGCAACAATATATCATTGCAGTGATGATTCTTAGATGTTCGAGATGTTCTTTTGAAAAACCTCCTGCTTTGTGTCCCTTGGAAGCACCTCCAGCGCTCTTATAGTGACCCTTTTTGTTTGCTCTATTATGATGACCTTTGTGCCCTTTACTGTAGCCATTCTGCGAGTGGTGACCGTGTTGACCTTTATGTCCTTTCTGACCATGTTGAGCTTTATGATGTGATTGTCCTCCACCATGTCCCTTTCCATAATGATCTCCACCATGACCTCCATAGCTAAATTTAAGAATATAAAGTGACAGCACCATTTTTTTTATGGAAAAGTAACCACTAAATATTAAAAGTACGTATAGCTTACTGTCCTCCCCCACCGTGCCCATAACCGCCACCACCATATCCGGTTGCAGAAGCTTTAAGATCCTTTGGATCTGCTATAACGACAGAGTTTTTCGACTCTTGTCCATCTGGAATAATGTTTTCTACACGTGAGGTCGAATTGCTGTCTCGTTGTTCACTTAATGGTTCATCTTCTTCAATTGACGGTTCATCCCCAGAAGCTTCCCCACTTCCACTGTCTACTCCATCTTCTGTAGAATAATCACTCTCTTCTGCTGAGGATCCTGATCCGTCTTCAAAGCCAGACTCTTCCCCCCCTGAAGAGTCTTCTTCTTGAGCTCCATTCTTAGTTGGTGTTGGCACTGATGATGAGGGAAATTCTTGTGTTAATAGTCCAGGTGGTAGAACGGGCCTGCTTACTACTTGGCCTTGTTGAATCGCTATCCTTTCTGCATCTGGTTCTTGAGCACATGCAATGACCAACAGTTGAAGTGCGACAGTCCCGAATATTGCCCCCCGTAGCGGGGTTCTGCTAGTAATTCTCATTGTCGAAACGTATATAATTTCTCACAGCACTTTGGCAACATTCAGAAGGTTTATAGGACGAAAAAATCTGAAGCACAAGTTTAGACAAATCCAATCTACTTTATCTGAAAGTTTCCGAACCGCGCTCACGTATAGGATGAAAACTTTCCTTGTGCACTTTCCAAACGGAAGTGTGCTGTGGTGCAGCAAACCTGGGTATAGTGTAGTTACAAAGATTAGCAGCTCATATTTATATCTTTAAACCAAAATGCTTTGCAAAAAAGGTGCAATGCACAAATAGATTGTGGAACAGCATGAGGCTCCATGACTCATAATACACATGATGTTATTTTAGGAAGAAACTGTACAATAAAAAGCTAAATAACTTCAATTACAATTAAACACTAGATGATATCTGAGATTGTACGGAGAACTAACAACGAACATTACACCAATTTGAAAGGGAGGTTCATTGATGAAATGGATGCAGTACTCATTTCTAAACTCGTCAATCGTCAATGTACGACATTGACAGTCGTTTAAAATATAAGGTACTAAAATGCAACTGTCTGGAGTGTTGCGGGGGCTTTTTTGCTAATCCCCACCCCACGCATGTGCGTCAAGCTTTTGCTTGTGCGAAATATGACATAAATATGATATAAATAAAATGTACATTTATTTTATAACAAAAGCTCATTACAAAAGTGAACAAAGATTACTATATCTCAGTGTTTCAAATATTGATGATGATATGATGAAGAACAATACACAGGTATGTAGCGCAAGTCCGCAATTTTCAAAGTACCTGAGCATTATATCACCTATACACCATACCTATCTTTTACATTTGTTCTTGAATAGGTATTAATCTTTTGTAGCGCGCAGTCGCACACATGACACTGGCTTGGTATACTTAACGCGTGTGGTATTTTTTGAATAGGTATATGTGGTTATCGTGCTCATTCACATCAGTCCATAATACTCCAAATTTATCCATGCTTAAATGTACCGTACAAAGAAATATTATCATGATTCTAATTTGGTGTAATTGGGGACCCGTCACCGTTGTGCACTTTTGTAATACCTGCGTATTTACCCCATTTTGTGTGCTAAATATGAGTCAAAAAGTGTGTGAGCATGTTGAGGATATTATTTGATTTGACGGTGACGGTATTATTTTGATTGTTCTATTTGAGCCTATCAAGTATCTGCAGCGCTCGAAAGTATTCTAAATCTACAAAAGCAACCATAGAATAATGACATTATGTTGTAATAAGTAATTGTTGTAGACTGTGGATAAATAGTTTTTTCTGGTGCTTTACCAGTATCATATATACATTCTCCCCCATAAGATGGCAGATTTGGACTGACTGAGAAGAATAAAAAAAATAGGCGATGAAAAGTTGACGAGTGTGAAAAAACCTTCTCTCATGTCGCACGTCCACAATTTTCACGTTCATGGTTGATTGCCAACGGATGGTGCAATATTACACGCATATTTATGCTGTTTAGTTTAAGCTGTTGATCCATGAGCAGCAAGCACGAAAACAAAAATCCTACTCATCAAATCAGTGGGGGGATGAGGTACAATAGTATACAGGACATTGGCAGTGTTTCATAATAATAATTTCCATTGTTATTTACTGTGAGAGATTTGTCGACCTAAAGTCACTATGCTACACTAATTGTAAGTGTTACAGAGCTCACACCAAATTAAAAAAAATTTCGGGGTCTGCAGCACATTTGACAAATTCCCTTTAAAAGTGAATTACCTTACTGACGTGCTAATATATCTGGGAGACTCAAGGTTCACAAATTGAATGCTCATTAAAATTCCCCTGGAAAGCCGGAAATAGATTATGAAACGAGAGGTACACATATAAATAAGCTGAGTGTATTTTGAAAACACAAACTTTTAAGTGTTGCTCGCAATCTTGACTTATCCTATGAAGGTTTTACAAAAATATCCAAATTGCAGTCTCACACAGCTAGCACGGCATTGCTAATGTACCTAGCCACACTACTTATAAAAATTTCATGGCTCATGATTTCAAAAAACGGTGATTCGAGAAGGTTGACAAAAATTGCGTAAGCGTAACATCTTTGAAAGACTTTGTATTTAGCTCTTACTCAATGCAGTTGACTAAAATTTGACAAACTAAAACTACTATAACACTGCATATTATGGTGATTTAAATCAATCAAAATAATTATTTTCACCTTATCATGCCGCTCACGGGAGGTGAACACTCTTATAAAAGTCATATATTTAAGTTGATTTGCATAGAATGTCATCATGAGGAAGTGTTAGCAGGTTGAATGAGTAGAGCAGCTACAGTTTTGTATGAATGTGCAAAGAGATATGTATATATTATACTTCTATGTGATTGCCAAAATTATTTTTTGTCGCGGAAATGGTTATTAGACTTTTAAAGAAATAAAACAATGACATCAACTGCGTTTCATTGCTTCATAACAGCTACAAACATTTTCTCAACTGATTGTAATTGTAATTTGCACTGCATGTGGAAATAAATACATAATATTTTTGAAGTCTGACTGTGCATCTGTCACGGTCACGTTCATCAGATCAGTTGGCTAAGATAGATGTATTGATGTCCTACAAATCGCAAATCACTCTCGAGCATATAGAAATATTAGAAGCAATTACTCATGCACAAATGTTATTAAAGTTATGTAAACATGTGTGACACGACGTGTGGAAAACATTTTTTAAATATAAATTGGGTTAGATTTATTGCATTATTTATGAATTCTAAGCTGGATATTTCCTCAATGTACTGTACGGACCATGGACATGAACATTTATCTCCAAAGCACAAGTCACTATAGATGATGATTGACATAACGGATTTTTAAATATTAAATAAATAGAACATGTTCGCATCTACTAAATTGCTAGTGTGTAGTGTACTATGCGATCGGTTATTTTCAACCTTATTTTTTCACCATACGCCTTGTACCTCCGTTTTCAATCTTGAACCATTCAACTGTGAAAGGACCTTCACTTTTTTCATTTCATTAACGCATCGAAGAGCTTCCTAAATCCTTCACTCATAAGTGGGTCACTATTTCGCTTCGCATTTCTTATTAAACCTATCAGTGTCAGAGCAGTGTTGCGAGTGTTTGAATGACTTAAATTTTAATGCATACTAAAATGTCACTCGTCTTAACGCTCGTCCATCACCACTGTCAAAATTACTTGAAAATGCTCAAAAGATGTGATTTGTTGGAAGTGTAGTTATAAGATGGGGAAACGATGATTTGGATTGTATATACGTATCCCAGCTAGGATGGACCGGGCGAGTTGAACATTTAATTTAAGCAGTGTCACTTTCAATAAATCTTTAAAATTTGTGTGCAGGTGTCGACTAATCAGGTGGCTTCGACGTTTTACGTTGGACGTGCGGTTTTTTCATGACAGATAATGAATACAGATTAAGGGGTTACCATTGAGTGAGGTATCCTCATATGAGGCTCCTAAAAGCAGGTGGGATAAGTTGTAAGGTTTAGTTAAAGGCTCACAACTTTCATCGAACGCTAACTGCTACGCCGACCTTATTTGGGTAAAAGTCAATGATGCGACACAAGAAACAAGTTTAAGCACAGCCTTTCAAATGTCATGGAAAGGTGTGGTATCGTGGTATGGTATGTGGAAGCTTGTTAAAATTTCATAATATTGTTAAAACTTTTCACACTAACACACACAGATACAAAAATGAAGGCAAAATCTATAAAAAAGCATGAGCACATCGTATCGTACATATTTTAACAAATAAAAAAACTATTGTTTCATACTGATATTTTGCAAGGAACTATTGGACGAAGGATGTGCAAAAACTCTGGTTTCAAAATCTCATTTCCTGACTAGTACATATATCACGTACTCAAGTAATACATAAATTGTGAATTTTGTGTATTGTGAACATGGATTTATGGAATATAACTGCTACAAATTTCGGAGAACTAATATGTCTCCTGAAAAATTGAATTGCTCTTTCAATTAATTTGCAGCATTTTTCCTGGATGAAAACGTATGCTTGATTTTTTTAAATTACGAGAAGCTTAAGTACGAATGTGGAAACAATTAGGCATGTAAATAAATGGGGAGGAAACTAACATGATGCATTGATTAATAGTAGTTTTTTATCATACACACTGAGATAATTTAGACTTAGACTAATCTGTCGTCGAAGAAGGGCGTGTGCTCGACACCAGGTCTGTTATGCTGAAGTAAAAAAACAACAATTGTTTATATATGTCAAAAACAAACTTATCCGAACCAAACCTTGCCCTTTCCAGTAGTTGCCGAATCAAGTTTAAAATTCATATGAAAAGATATTTAAAAGTTAAACTACACACTTTTGTGTTTTTTGCTATATTGCGTAAAATACTTTTTCATCATCCTGCCTCATTGTCAGTGACAAGTTGAAAAGTGAAACTAAATCTGTTTCATAATTCTTGAAAAGCTTTTATTGTAAAGGGAAGTACAGTCATTTTGTCATTTATTAAAATTATTCATGCGTATCGGCACATAAAAGGATTAACAAGAAAATGTGTTTTTCAAAGTAAAATGGCGTAACACATACACTACACTACATAAACTATGTTAGTTTAGAACACGAAAATCATAACAATACATGCAGCATAATAATAACATAAAGATAATTGAGATGGTAAATTGCAAGTTAAATTTGACACAAAACACATGAAGCTCGTTGGTTAGTTAGATCATTATATAAAATAGCGTTATTCAAGAGCAATTATGCTAACTAAAATCAAAGTGTACATCATACTATAATATATAGGCATATTGCATATTATATAACATTTTGCATTGTCAGAAATAACAATAATAGTAATGTAACAACAGTTGACAATAATACCTACGCAATGACAGAACTATGCCACTTGTTTTGCGACTGGGCAAACTAAGGAAGCAAAAGTCCTGTTTCAGGATCTATCCCTTTGATACTGGATTTTGGATCTGGAAAGAGAGAACTCCATTGAGTGTGGCTACACAATGATGTTTTAATCGCATCAGCATTCTCCCGCTGATGTCCTTTCATTGTGCTTGATTGTCCTTGAGATCCTTCAGGGTTGGCATCATCTTTCCAATTTGAAAGCAGAAGGTGACTCTGTTCACTTTCGATACAAAAGTCTTGTGGTCTATAAAATCTGTTAGTGGCATAAAAATGTATTTGATAAGTCAATTTCAAATATTTTGATATTACTAGTACTTAAATTTTTAATTACTCTGAAACGAGACTATCAATCCAGTCCTGTAGTTCTCTGAGTTGCAGTGTATCATTTTTATTTTCACCACGATCGTTTTCATCGAGAGTCAATTGCTCATTTATTAATCTCGAGCTAGCGGATGAAATCTTTTTACCGAAATATAACTCCAAAGGAAGTACTAGCATTTTTACTTGTGCAAGTAAGTAGCCATCTACAGTCAGTACTTTAACAATCCAAATTCCAGGCAGAAGTGGTGTTTTCAATGTTGGCTTTACGAAATTTGTCTAGAATGGAAAATGGAAAGCGTATCAATGTACGAGGGGAAAGCAATTGTCAGCCACATAAATGTGTAGAAACCTACATTAGAACCGGATCCATCCGAAGTAGACCCATTTTGGACAGCTTGAACCGTGTTCGATGGATCAATGAAAACTGCAGTGATGTTGAAAGGCTCTTCCGATACGGTGTAAGTCAGGACGGGTTCACTAAAGGGACCTATGCATTGTGCAAAGTTTCTAAACAGTTGCTCTTTTTGATCATAGTCAGTACCGATGGCTATACTCTGCAACAAAGTTGTAATAGATATTTAAATAAATTACCTAAAGAGGCGAGCACATGTTACTCACTGGTAGTAGAGCGTGCTTACCTGAATTCTAGAACGATATTTAGCAATGTTTTGCGACCACGGTTCAATAACAATATGGTTTTCCAGGGTAAACCAGGATTCCAACGATACTGTGAAGACTTCTGGAACCCCATAAAAACTAACTTGCTTTGTAATAGGACTGGTAAAAGTAACTAGAATCCCCTGGAATTCATCATCTTGGTTGTACGCAGTCATTTCAATTAATTGAGTTGCAGAATCAGCATCGAAAGACGTGTTTGATTTATGAACACTACAGTTATATTTAGCAGCAAAAACTTTGGCTGCAATACGCGACAAAGACCGACCAAGCGTGACAAGTACATCGTCTGGTTTGGGGGATAAGTCGTGATGATGATACAAGCTTAGCCAGAATCGATCCATTGTTGGGTAATGTGGTGTAAAACGGTGTGGATACAACCAGGATTCTAGTTTGTTGATTATCCCTTGGTTAACAATAGCTTCAAATTTTCTTCCAAAGAAAAGAATTCTGGATTCAGCCAGCTGTGCAAAATGCAAGAAACTAGTTAGACAAATCTTCCTGGCTGATATAAAATTTGTTATGCATTCGTCAACGTGAGAAGTGCGTCTTACCAACAATCTATTCCAGTCTGACAAGCACAAGTAGGTAGGTACTTAATATTGAATTTGTTTGATAAAAATCTCACCTCAGCAGGAAGTAACGTGTGTTTAAATACAGTTTTTAAGCCTGACACTAATTCGTCATCCGATTTGATAACATATTCTACAAAATCTCTATGTAATGCAATCCAATCACTCCCACCGTCAATCATAACTCCTGTTATATTTAAAATGGTACACTTGTTTTGATATTATTAAGTAAGTATAAATGTTACATGTTTCATACATGTATTATGTAGTTTCATTTGTTTAGTACCTGAAGGAAGCTTTCGATCTGCAACTCTCCACATACGGTGCTCACATTCATAAAATGTTTTGTCGAGTCCTTGTTTTTGTACAAATTTTTGAACATCCCTTCCATGACTTTTAACGAAATTTCGCCCAATATTGTGACTAAGAAAAGTTTCCAGTTTTTCAGTGCTCCTGTAAGTTAACATGTTGAAACTTATGTTGGCTCACACACTTAATCGTCACGACAGAAAATTCGAAATCATAAATGGGTATACTGACTTTAAAGGAAAATCTGATTCGCTTAAATTTATAACGTAGTCCCAATTCCAGTTCCACGCATTAGCATTTTTCACCAAATCCTCCATCCCAGAGAGTAAAACTGTTAGAAGACTTGCACCGCCCCAAATAGTTGCTTTTCTATTACCCATGAACCGCACATTGTCTGGAAGAATGTGTGAAAATACAAGGAGTTCTCTGTAAAGGTAGTCTTGTCTCTAAAATTTTAAAGAGAAACAATCTTCACGTTTCTGCAAGTGAACAGGATATCATAATTTGCAATCCTCTTTACTTTACTTACAGAATCTACATGTATGTAAAAGAAGTGTCGTTTGTGAAAAAGAGCTTTGACTAGTCGAAACACTTGTCGAACGGATCGACCGTTAAGAGTTAGGAAAAATACAATTTGAACGGTCTTTGCAGGCTCCTCCGCTAATCTTCCATCGTCCGTCCGTCCATCAAGCCCGATGACTTTATTATTTAATTCGTAATCTGTGTGTAGTAATAATGTGCAATTATAATCTTTACAAAGCAAATGAAATTATTCCAGATATTTTATAATATCCCAATTACCTTGAAAGACACCGGTTTCAAAGACAGCCATTGCAAAGAATCCGCCACAGTTTCCATTCCAAGAATTTGTGGAGTCTGAACTCGTAAATAAATTTGTACTCTCTGTCCTTTCGCTAGGACACTTCATATCGCACTTTTCATTATTTAATTTGATTGTTGAAGAAGGCTTTGAATTTCCACAAAAGCACTCAACTCTGTGCAAGACAGTAAAAAATAGGAATGTTTTTCAAAATGAAATAAAATAAAAATCAAGGGAAACAAATTTACGAATTTGTATATTCCTTACCCATACTGAAGGCCAGCATATTGGAATCTAGATTGAAGGCACAAATCGATGCAAACTTGAGGAGAATTTCTGTCTTTAAAAAGCGATAAATGGCCCAGCAAGATACGATCCTTTGGGTTATCCTTAAAGCAACCAAGGTATTGGCCGTAACTAGTTTCTAAAAATCGGCAAAGTTTC
Source organism: Sinodicranocentrus sp. ZH6 (assembly GCA_027743935.1). Lineage (NCBI taxonomy): Eukaryota > Metazoa > Arthropoda > Collembola > Entomobryomorpha > Entomobryidae > Sinodicranocentrus > Sinodicranocentrus sp. ZH6. The sequence goes on from JAHZNA010004193.1 coordinate 33,877, forward strand.
TGCTATTTATTAAAAACGGAATCGGTTTAAGGTTGTGTGGTTGCAAGTTGCAACCAATTTTGATGCTATTTTATCCTACCACTATTAGTACAAAGTCGAGGTAGTCTTTTTGTGTACAATACATCATTTACAATCTGACACGAAATATTAGCGATTTCATCTTTGCAAGCCTGCGTTTTGGCACGGTGAATGGCAGAGATTGAATCCCGAGATGTGATATTGCATTCTGGAACAAAACTCAAGGATTCTATATCCAATGTTAACAAATTAGAACTTTGGTCCGGTGCACCCTACAACATCAGGACAACCAAAACTGTTGATCTTCGTATGCATTTTGTAATCGTTTATATTTATGCATTATTTAATTAAAAATACCTTTTTACTATTCATAGGTTCTACATCTAGTTTAACGTTGGTATCGGATGCCTCCAGTACAGATTTTAGGGTCCGTTCCTTTAACAAATAAATGTACATAAAATTTTTGCAAGTGTATCAGTTGGCAAATGTCAAATTATTAAAACAAAACTTTACTTCTAAATGTTTATGGGATCCTTGCTGCGGATGCCCAGTGTTCGATTGCCCTTTCGAACCGTCTCCGCTAACATCCCATGTTCCTGGCAGGAGGACAACTCGAATCGCCAAAAATATCTGAATTGTTAGCGCGATGCCAATGAGTATTATGAACTTTTGGTAGTTTAAGAAAAATCTGGAGATGTCTTGCCCCCTCGTTGCCATCTCCGTAAGACATTAGTTTTTACTTCATCTCGAGAATCGATTTAGTTAAGAAATGACACTCTCTTTCTGGGATAAATAATTTACACAGCCTTATTCGAATGTAACTGCGTTGCATTTGTTCTCATAGCCAAACAAAACTAATATATTTATTGTGGATAGGGTTGCATTGCTGTTTTGATTGTGCTGTGCTGTAATAAATTTACGAAATGTCCATAATATTATTTATGCATTTCCGCTCTACATATAGTCAATCAACAAACGAGAATAGACAAAAACTTTAAACTTACTATTCGATTAGGATATTTATGTGCTTTTTTGTTCAATAACTTTTTTTTACACATTTAAGGACGATTTTGCGGCTTCGTTGTATGTAGGCAGTAGAAAAAGGATAATATTTATAACACATATTTGCAAACTAGCTACGTAAAGTATCTCATATTCATATCTCCTTCCCAGTCAATGTATCCCTGTCTAACAAAAATTTGGATAGAGAATAATAACAAATGGTAAATTCAATACCAGTGATCTCGTTTCTTACAGTGATCGTGAGTTATGCATATATGCGTATTTTATACTACTAACTCTTAAGTTTGGCCAAGAGATATAAATAAATAGTGGTTAATTGCGTGTTGCCAATTGCACTGTGTTTGCCACCCTTCCTCTTCTCTCTTGACTTCTCATGCACATAGATTTAGGAGATGATATCTCCAGTTTTAGCTCCCTGATGTCATTCCTAATTTATCTGCTGTTGATTCATCTTCCATAATATACCTCTTGATATAAGTATAATCTGTAAAAATGAATCCAATAAAAGTGATGAGAAGTCACACAAATGGTGATGCAGGAACGATCATAAAATTAGAAAGAAATATTACATTTGGCATTGTTGAGACAAAATGTGTTCTCAATAAAAATATAAGTTAGTAAATGACCAAACTTTTTGTAAAGGCACTATGCATTTTTTATGCGGGTATGTGTGTATTCGAAACATGGAAAATGAAATGGATAAATCTGTACCGTATAACATTAGCTCATTCACCTCGATCTTATTCTCACTTCTACATAATTTCACATGTTCAACAAATATTGTTCTGTGTTTATGTTGTATAAGAATTTCCTTTATACACCGATTTCTTTGCCTCAGAGAGCTACACGTAAAGGGAGTTTAGAAAATAATTCCGTACTTAAAAGGACAGCAGTTCAAATATAAACGTGAAAACTTTATTTTGAAGTTGAAAAATCTTTTCCGTGTTTTCCAATTTTTTTGGTATGAATACAAGCATGAATACACATGAATGTAGGAACTTCAGGATTTGGATATTTACTTATGGGAAACATAAACACGCTCTAGCCACTCCACCACACGGAGTCATATACATACGGGTCGGTTACATACTGATAATAAAAGCATCTAAAATATTTCAGCTGCATCCCTGTTTTATGGTAAAAAATATCCGTGTGCATCCACAGTACATTCCATACCACTTAATGCTTAATGTGAGTAAATGTGACATGTGTGTTGATGCCGATGATTTCACTCTCTGAAAAATCATTCGCAAGCACAATATCACAATGCATTGTGCATCTCTGAAATTTTTGCAACTTTCAGAGAAAGTAAATGCACATTTGCAGCTTGCAAATTTCCGGATTGAAAAAAATGCACATTTTCATCTATTTGAGGAAGTTGTAATTGTAACATTAACATTACATATCAGTAAGGTTAGATTGAAGCGTTTACTTAAAACCTCTAATAAAAAGTAACATTACTGTTTAAGAGCAGTATTGTAAATGCACAAATATGACTATTTCAGTAATCAAATGTTTTCTTCAGGTGTCCCGATAAATTCCACAGACTCCATTCAAAATCATTGGATTAACAAATCCCATACATATTATAGCATGACGGAACACCACAATGACCACATACATCTACGTTAATTATCACAAACAAGATTTAAACTACTTTTTGATTCAAAATGCCTATGCTCCATGCATTCCATCAACTTAGATAATATTTTTATCCTCGAAAGAGAGAAAAATATTTTTAAAAGAATATCATATTTTTGGGTCCACAGAGCTTAGGATGAAAATCATAAAGCCTTACATAAATTACCCGGACTATTCGCATAATTATATGGAGTGATTGCAGAATTATGTGCAGTGAGTGGATTTGGAGTATTTGGAAAGGGGTATGGATATGGATATAGATAAAGTTGGAATTTTTGTTTCCACTTTCTACACTTGACATAATCTATGTGCATGCTTTTATATTATGCTTTTTACCTCTGAACACAAAAGGAATTTTACACAATTGTACATTGTATTACGTACATATGTATATGCTAGATGTAGATCCTGCCTGATCCGCACAGAGACAATACTCAATACTGTGACGATATAAATGGAGAACACAGCTATAGGCTAATAGCAAACTGCATTGTGTAGTAATAACTCTCACAAGTCTTTGGGGTACCTCAGAAATGAGATTAGCGAGGGAATCGGTAAAAGTAAAAGCATAAACAGAGATGAAACAGTGAAATGTTTAGTGCTTCGCTGTAATATTTCCTACGTTTGCAAATTGCATGAAATAATTTAGTGTTAAAAATTCTGCAAAATCTGCAGTGCGGATGTTCCACTTTGAGTTGTGAAAAGTGCAATACTTTGATCTAGCTTAGATTTGACATTACGAAACTGTTGACTGTAATAAACATTCACTGATGGAAAATTACAAAGTCTAGCTGGTGGAATTGGTGGATTATGATTGATTGTGAGCTGTAAGTATTGATGGATACGTGTATTAAAACATAGGATGTGCCAACACATCACAAACAAGAATTTTACTTACCTATTGTAAATTCGGGAAAACGTGCTTTCCACTAAATAGAGCAGTAGAAATAGGTAGAGGAGAAAATACTTGAAAACATTTGTCGTGTCGTGGTTTGCTATTTAGGAGAAAAAATGCAAGTATAACACAAATTGAAAACTTTCTGGTTAGCGATTTTCGAGGTATTATTAACTCATTATTTAGCTATTGAGATTGAGAGATATACTAGAGGACAATTTGAATGTGGGATGTTTCTTAACTTTTAATTAACAATTGCAATTTTAAAAGAATTCGATTTAATTCAATTTCATTTCACACTGCATTTATAATGTACAGAAGGGTCAAGGGGTGTAATATAAATACATTTTTGGTGTGGTGTGGACGAGTGAACGTGGCACAGAATTATCCATTATCATAAAGTCGTTATGGTGCATGGGAAATGGAAAAATAAGTTTGTTCGAAATTCACATGGAGGCTTTAATATTATATAAAATGTCAAATGTGGATGTGGATATTTTACTGTGTACTTTTATTCTAGATATTCCTCCTCCTGGAAGAAACGGCTACGCAGTAACAGACAGTTTCAGCAGTAGTAGCTATATAAATAAAACTACTATACTACTAAAACTCCCACCGGGTGATCTTAGGATAATACTTGTGCAATTGGTTGTACCAAAAGTAGTTATCATCAAAACCTGTCTTTCAAGATGGCTGAAAGTGACCGGAAATCCCTATTTCAAAAAATAGGGTTGGAGGACGTTGTAGAATATTTTATTTTCTTCCCCAATTACGTTACCGACATCCCACAATACATGCTGGAGGTTAATGCTGTTGCTCAAGCTATTATAGGGGAATATATGTGGCACCAAGAGACATTCATCATTCGAATTCCCACGAAAGAGGATATCGAGAAACATGTTTGTGGTGAGGTACCATTGAAAGTGAAGTTCTTGTATGGATCAACAAAATTCGGTGACAACGTGGAGGACGAGTGGTTCATAGTGCATGTATTATTGCAGCTAACAAAAAGGTTTCCAGAAATGGTGGTTAGGTAAGTTTATGTGATTTAATCTAAATGTTGTATTGGTTAATAGAGAAAAATAATTATACAGGGTGTTTTTGTTTTGTGTGTGTGTATTGCATGTTCAAGTGTAAATATTAAACTATTTTATTTGCAGAGTCATCGATAACGATGGAGAATTCCTTCTCATTGAAGCTGCGGAGCACTTACCCGATTGGGCAGAGTCCGACGAAAGTTGTTCTCAACGTGTTTACCTTTACAATGGATCTATACATTTAATCCCCAAAAACTCTGGACCATTACCTAAAGGTATTCCAAAGATCGACGACGCTGTGAGGGTTGTCCGCAATCATTCTGGAAGTACGCTATGTCAAGATCGTATCCAAAATTCCATTGAAGAGCGAATTGGAAATTACCCATCCAAAATGATTGAAAATTTCCATTTTGCGAATCTTATGCTTCCTCCTAAGCTAGCCACTATACTCCAAGATCAACCGCAACTTCTGCCGTACGGTGTGGCAACGTTCTACTTTCGTGACCCAATAGATATTAAGGTACACAAACAACGCCAACAAAGGGGATAATTTCAGTGTGGTGTGCACTGTCCATTACAAGTTTTTTCATAAGCCACACTTGCTTATTTCTTTCTAGGCTGCTCGTCTTTTCAAAACATTTAAGCCAAGGGAAGGTTTAGTGAGAACTCGTGTAAAATTCACTAGATGCTTATACGCTATGTTATACAAGCAAAACTTCCGCCCAGATCCTAAATCAGGTTGGACATTTCCACCTCCATCGTCAAAGGACTTAAAGACTCACTCTCTTGGGGCCAAACTGGTGAAACATATTAGTTTATTGCACTTCAATGACTTCAAATTATTGTTCCGAATGAATACTTAATATCTTATTCTGTGTATGAATTAATGCAGACTTTCGGATTTGAAATACTGGCATCAAGACTTCCTGGATGCTTAGGAAATCCAAACCACACAGAAACTTTCGAGGATAATGCTGGTTGGTTGCGCTATGAGCAAAGTTTAAAGAAAACGGGATATTTCAGAGATTTTATTGAAGGATCAAAGCCATACACTCAACTGTCTGATACGGCCAAATCATTCTATAATGACAATTTGCAAGATTATGTACGACTGGAACATGAAGATGTAATGCTTAAACAGTTTAAAAATTCGTATAACACAACAACGGTGGATCTTGATCGTCTGAAAAGTCAGAGTCAGTCCCTACCAAATGAGGACGGTAAATGTCTTTTATAAAACGCGTCTTCATTATTCATTGAGCGAGTATTGAGTATTTAAGAATACTTGTTGATTCAATGATTTATTAAATTTCTTTAGATGACTCATGGATGGAGCTGAGAGCCGAGGATTTCGACAGCTTGTTGGAAACTCATTTCAAATCACGGGGGTCTTCATTGTCGTCCAAAGAAATTCCACAAAAACTAAGGGAATTCATGAATAAGATTTCGGATTTTGAGGGAGTTGAGATTCCTGCGTAAGTATTTTACAGGGATATTGTTTTATTAGTAGGTAGATAATATCCGTAACCAACTTGGCGTCCGCTAAGTTGTCGCATTAAATATAGGCAAGCCTCGGGGAGAGCACGGAGTGGGCATTTGATGACTTATACTTGACTAAAGCGGTTTTTCTTACCTTGACATTTACTTTTTTATTAAAACTGATTTTAACTTTACCGTTAGCGCTTTGAATGGCGTAAAGCCGATTTGGAAGAGGCGTAGATCGCAATGGTTCAGTTGTGGACTGTGCTGCAGGGGTAGTTCTATTATAACTAATTATGCTAAAACTACATGCAAAGGCGCCTGGAATGCTGTTTAACAGGACAATTTATTACGTTCATTATTCATGCTCGACTGCCCTCAATGGCTGAAGTGTAACATTTGACAAAACGATCCTTTCTCTGGATACTTCAAATAGGGCATATTTTACTTTTCCTGTGACATAAAACTTAATTTTACAACCGAACTCTAATAAATCTTACAATCTGAGAAACATAAACATTAGGCCAGATGCCATGAATTCTCAACATCATGCAAATAATAAATTTCTGCACTATATTTAATATGTATTAGTTAGTCAATTTTATTGTACCGATAGAAAAAACATGGAACGCTTACTTTTAATGGAATTATTTTAGGAATACAAATACCGAGCATTCCAGTTCAAGTAATTTAAAAGAGACTACAAATGGATCCTCTGGGGAAAATGAGTTAGAGGAAATGTTGGTACCTTTAGACTTCAAAGCAGATGAATTCGTTTCCGCTATGGACAAGTTACTTTTAGGTACATTCACAGAAATTATTGCTATATATTCCATAGATGTGGATTCGCTAAAGTGTTTGTTTTTTAGATTTAGGACAAAAGGATCCGGATTGGGATGCGTCTGATGATTCTTATGGAAGTGATGAAGATTTTGATTTAAATATGGACGAAATCAGTATTCAAAAAGGGTCTAAAATTGCAGAACTAATGGGACAGATGGATGCAGAACTGGCTAAAACGGATGTTGGGAAAACATTCTGTAATAATAGTCCTGGCCCATCTTCTGAAATATCTGGAGCTCGAAAGAAAGCAAAACATCGTGGGTCAGCTGTAACTACCAAAGTTGAAGACCTTGAGGAATTCGACGACGTTGAAGCTGTTGGGGCATTTGATGAAGATTTAAACACGTTATCAAACATGTTACAGTCGTTTCAAAGTCAGGACGGTCCTTGTGGCCCTTCTGCGACGTTACTACGCAGTGTAGGTCTTGATGTCACTAATCACAAACAATAAAATTCCGGAGTTTATATTATTGCTTAGTTATACGTTTCGTTACACATATCTTGCAATCTAAAGAAACGCCATGTTGTCATACGATGTTATTTGATGATATTAAATGCTCACGATTATTGGTAAAAATAAATCGTTTTATAATACGACCGTGCTTACAAAGTAAAATGGGTAAATGTTGGATTTACAAAGGGCTTATTTACACAACATGGTTCTGTCCAAAATAAACCGACATGCTGTAAACTCCTTGGTTCTGTCCGATCGAAAGTAAAGTTTAACTTAATTGAGAAATCGATTAACGTTACCTGGAACTCCAGAATTTTAAATCGAAAATTAGAATTATAAGTGAATCATTTTTTTCCCTGATGTAAAGGAACGCAAATATTAAAATATGTAAAAAATCGAAAAAAGTATGGCCAAACCATTTTTGAATTGCTACATTTGAATTCTAAAACCATTGGGGTACAATAATTATCAGTCTAAAACAGTTCCAGACAGTTGTTCTGTCAGCGTTAAGCTTATCTCTGTCCTAACATGTGAAAGAAGGGATTTGTTGCGGGAGGAGAATGTAACTAGAGTTTTGAATTTCAAAATTTGAAACACTATGTGAATAACATGACCATCAATATGACACAATCAACAGTGTACATGTACATTAAAGGTTGGTTCGGTTGCTGAAATGAATAGTTGTCCTCGGTTGGTCATCAGTCATCACTTATAATATAAATACATGAATAAAAGGTTTGCAGTTTTTGGTAAACACGATTGAATTTTGTATTTACATATTCGTCTTATAATCAGCAATTTAATGCCGAATTTAATAAATTCAGATTTGACAAACCGTTCGAACAACTAGAATATGGACCAGTGTTCTATGAAGCTTATCAACTTATAGTTGTACAATATTTATTCAATCAATCTGAGTATGTTTCACAATATTTAACTTGATCAAATATTCTAGCGGTTGCATAATCCTCATGTGGTAGGTACGTACATATATAACGTTTTGAAACATCAGTTATTTCTACTAGCAAGAATACGACAAAAGTGGTTCGTATAGTTCTGCGTCAAACTTATTAACTAGCATCTGAGACATCTCGTCATTTTATATAATAATATATATATATAGTTCTTAAATGATTACTCCAATTGTTTTACAAACACCGTGTTAAAACGAATAATCTTCTGTGCATGAGTACTTTGAGTATGATATTTTCAATAATAATTTTTGACAATATATAATATGTCTAGTATAATAATTTTATGTCATGTTACAATATCTTGTACGGCAAGCTTCAGTTTGATCTACAAAATTCTAACAATGATGCGGGCAAACGGAGATAAAAAAAAGTACTGGCAACTCATATCGGTAGTACATGCTTTACATCTCAGCTTGGTCGAAATGCATTTTCAAAAATGTCCTAAAGCACTACACCTCGAACAATGGTATTTGTGCCAAACCTTTTGTTTTACAAACCGGGGATGGGATTTGTTTGCTCTATCAGTTTCGTGTTACAAGTAACGAAAAATATAAAACGCCTACACTAATATCGTAACACTAATAGCAAGCTAATAACAAACGAGATAAATGGTTATTCATTGTGCTGACACTACAGTTACTTAATCAAAACTCAGCTACCAGTTTTGCATTGATTTCGCTTCATATCTTCTATCTATAGTACGAGAAGTTCTGCCTTAGCAGTTTTTAAGTAGAGTAAACGTCATCATTAATGTATAACGCATTACTGAAGATGACATGACTAAGAGCTAACTAGATGAGTAACTCAACAACGCGCAATATTTCATATGCTGTGAAGATCAGATCGTGACTTCCTCCAAAACAGTTTCGAACACTCAGGAGCATTTCATTGGAAAACGTTTGTTTGTATATGCTATTTCATAGCATTTAATATTCAGAGTTTTCTATTGAGTGGTGATTATAAGGGAAGACAAGTGATGACCTATAAGAGATGGTTATGAATAGGTACAAGAAAGAACTACAAGGAAGATGAATAAAAATGAATTTGAAGAAGTGACGGTATATAAACTATAAATGAAACTTTGCTCTCTGTCATCTGTATCCGTATATCTGGTATCTACTTAAAATTAAGGTTGAAGATTTTCATGGCAAGAATTAGCGCTACCTCAAAAAGAAAACTGACTTTGGCACTCCATATTATGCTTCGTTTAGCTTGGGATTCTTGGGAATTTAAACCTATACAAATAATTATTAGTTCCATAAACGTTCTTTACAACCGGTAATAAATACATTGAAGTATTAACAAGTTTACCTACGCAATTACATATAAATACAGCTATATGTAGCGATGAATTAGTTTGCCTTCGTTTTGTGATGCACTGGTTATTAATCGATAACAAATTATTAATTAACTTGCACCATATTAACCTATTAAGTATGTATTATAATACATATAATATATATTTATAATTTGGAATGCAGCCCAATTTTGAGTTGTAGTCACCTACACTGTAGTACAACTACTAGTACATAATAATTTACTGATCAATGTAAGAATTCAAGCTGCAGCTAAATTAAATGACAATTCGAAGATAATTTACCAGCTGCCTTGTAACAACCAACAGTTCTTAAATGAAAATTATTTTGTAAATGTACCGTTATTTGCATTCACCAGTTGAATAAATTTTTGCGCGACAAATCATCAAAAAGTCATTAACGACTTGGTATCTCAGATAGTTTGTTCGTTCATGTAAATTATCAAAATGGTTAAATATAACAATAATATCAATTGTTCTATCACGCACACTGAATATTCGCAACTAATGTCATTGATCTCACATTACTAGAATATCGTTGATTGATCTATTACCTACTAACGGTAACTAAAATGTTACGATTATGATTACCTGAATGACAAATAAGTACGCACGTTCTTATTATGCGGACATCCTAAAAATTTCCAGAACTTTGGACTATACGTAAAATATCGTTTCATAAATGTTTCTTTCCATTTAACCTTCGTCTTCATAGACTGGACTACAAAAACTGGCACTCAATCAAACTATTTCATTCTAAAAGGTAACTGGAAACCTTTACATAATTTTAACTCGGAAATATTTGTCAACATTACATTAGCTGCGGTTAAGACGGAAATAACATATCATTTATGCTGCTTCTAGACTACGCTTGCATCATCCATCATTAAATATTAAAGTACTTCTTATGCTTAATTGTGTTTTCGAGCAACAACACAGCTAGAATTCAGTAATATTTTTTTTCTTTTTACAAATACACTAACTCGAATATTTTACATAATCTGCTAAATATTTGTATTGAGCAGTAATAATTGATTACATACTAATTATGAGGATACAACATAGAAATTGATAACAACAACTAACAATAATTATCATATAAATAGTAATGATCATTAATGAGACTCCGTTATTTGTAATAATAACGCTTGAATTGAAAACTCAAGGATACATACACTAGTGCAACATCATAACACGAGTGAACCCCCAATTCCTCCCCTCAATAATTTCGATGGCTGAAGTCCCTCAGATTCTTTCAATATAACATCCGCGCTAAAATATATAATGACTACATTCTTCAGAACAAAATGCACGACTCACAAAAATAACTGGCAGCATTTCAATTGAAGAAAGCAACAAACGAAGTGAAAAGAGATGAGTAAACGGTGTCATATCAGTTTCGAGTGCGTGTTATAGTCATTTATTGGACACTCTAGTATGGAGCAAAACGATTATAACCACTTCGGTACACGGCAGCCTGTGGGAAAATAATACATAATTTATTAGTTACTTACACTTATACACACGCACACTGTGATCAGATAAAAATACTGCAACTATTCACAACTAAAGTACAACTGTCTCTAGCTCAGCTAACGATGTAAATTAAGCGATTTTAATAATAAAATAACCTACCCCGTATCCAGTTACCGGTCCTATATTGTGATGACTCAGATAAGTTTCTGGGAAGTCTCTTCCATACCTGCAATACGAAAAATATATTCACATACTGTTTAAAAATGGCAAATGTTTAAAGGAATAATAAGCAGCAGTCATATTCTCTAAGCAGTAACGCAGCTAACTAACATAATCAAGCACAATAAGTGTTAAATAGCTGTGGCTGTGAACACCTTACATTTAACTTTCATAATTTGCCAATCTATAATTGCAATATTTTTCATTTTCGGTTTCTTGTTTAAAGCCAATGGATTCAGAAAGAGGGAAAAAACTGCAATGCAATAACGCATCCTAGTAGGAAACGTTCATTTCATCCTTTACTAATAGTAAATTTCGTCATGAAAAATGATATTTAAAGAATTAATCACGGTCACAGTGGATGATAACATTTTAAATGATAAATTTCAAGCTTTGAAGCTTTGTTCTTCCTTCACCATTAAATGAAAAATAAGGCGCACGTCATGAATAATGGATATTTTAAGGGAAAGAATCTCGTTAATTTTTAAGCTCTAGGTAATACATGAATAATATGAAATCAAAATACGATAAACGAGATTTTTTTTTCTCTTTGCTGCATTATCCACCTTCGGATAACCCGGTCGAAAAATCGATGCGCTTCTTCTACCTACTGAAATTGAATATCTGAAGAAAAACACAATGACTTTGCTTTGAATCGTTGTTAGATTGTTATGATTCTCGATCATCTAAAAAAGCAAAAGTAGTACTGAGAGAAAATCTTTATATGCAGTTCAAAGAAACCACAGTGGGTCTTCATTTATCGCATGATCCTTTTTATAATGTGAAGTTAGCATTTCTTCCAGGTTATATCCTCGATCAATACCTTATTTCTTCCATCGCATCGGACAAAAGCTACACATTGGTGAATTTTACGTTGGAAGTGGAATAACATATATTAATGGCTAGCGCTAAGAGCGATTCATGGTTCATTTCATCGTCAGCAATATCTTGAAGCACAAGGAAGCTTTTGACAAGTGATACTAGCTGCCATATTTCTGCGGATCTTTTCCCACGCTACTTCATACTGAAGCCTTATCTAACGCTATCCAATTTTTATTTCACTTTCAAGCATCGACCAAACAATGATATTTCTTGTATCCAAAATATTAAAATACGAATGTTTGATGTCTATAATACATGGCAGAATATGCTGCATACGTTTTATTATTACCAGACAGAACTTCAGCATTTATCACATATTAAAGCATACAGCTACAACACAACCAACAACTAGAAATTAACTAACATGTTCGTAGCATCTGTGATTTAAGCCATGACTTCAAAATTTGCGATTTATCAAAGTGAATCGCAACTGTCTATTCTATCAATCTCAATCAGTCTACAATTTGAAAGTGATTGCAAGATATCAATAAAGTTTATTAAATTGCTTGCTTACCCGGGTACGAAGCTTGCTACTCCAGCTGGTTGAGCAGCCGCTGCTGCACCAGCATATGCGGCTCTTGCAGCGGCTGCGGTGTAAGTTGCAGCGGCAGCGTACGATGCCTATTTCATAACAAACATTCATGATTAGAAGGCACAGCCTCTGACAAACATTCATCATACAATACATACACATTTCATATGTGAATAGCACAACATATCATCATGATTGTCTATTGTCACAGTCTCGTTTCGGGCGACATTCGCAACAACATACCTAATAATAAAGTTGTGACCAATACATAAAAACTACTGATCATGCATTTTTTGCATTGATGTAATGTAATAACATACTATACGAAATAGCACATTTACTCGAATTCCGATGCTGCTTGTTACGTCATTTACAGCATGTACTACATGTGATTTAAAAATAGCTCTTTACTACCATAATTTTTTCTTCTGAACAGACGTTAAGCATTTTTTGACGACCAAGAACAAGCGATTTTTAAGCATGCGTTTTTCAGTTAAGACAAAAACGTGAAAATTAAAGAATGTAGAGCAACTCGTAAAAATTCTTTTATTGCAGTCATGCAAATGCAATTCATTTTTTCAAAAGCGTGTGAAGATACGTTTAGGTACGATTTCGATATAGGAAGTTATTTTCTATACGGATGTATAAAATATCATGTTGTAGATAGCATTTTTCCTTTTTTGAGGAAAAATGAATTGTAGCAAACATACGAGCCCCTCTAGAAAGACTATAGTCCAATCCACAAGTATAGATGCGAAGGACCTACGTTTTGAAACGCATGAGCATTCGTTGATCGTACGGAATGGATAGAAACCTTGTCTACTGCTCCCTAAATGAAACACAACTTCACTACAACGAGTCGAACAAAACTGCAACATAATAGAGTGGGTTCTCTTACCATGAGAAGTTGTGAGACATGAATCCGCTCCATATGGGCGAATGGGCTAAAGAAAAATCGATTTCCAGCGTAGGATTGAGACGTTTACAGTATTCTGGAATATGCCTTCATCCTTTCTTATTTTGTAAGAAAGTTCTTACAGTCTAACGAAAAGCAAGTCAACTCGAGAGCTGAACGTTATTTTCTCTTGTGGAATTTTTTTTTCATTCGCTTTCACACAGTTGGCAGGTGCTATGAAGGATAAAAGAGAATTCTTCTGCAACGACACCTAAAAGGAACTTGATACTCTATAGAGAATTATGAAATATGAATGGTTTCCAAACAGACAACGGAAATAGCCACGTATCTAAAAAAAACAGTTTTCCTACAGCGAACTATACTGATTGTGAAATGTGAATATCATCCATTTGCAAAAATGCTCCCAAAGTCATTCATAAACAAGATGGAAAATAGAGGCAAGTTTTACTCTTTCTTGCCTTGAGGCGGCACCGGAAGAACATCGTAATATTCCTCTTTCTCGTATATTCCTTCATTTATATTTTCAAAATTTCGATTATTTTCTAGACGTCAAGAAATATTCGTCAATATAGGTGCAAAATCACTGATTTGATTTCATGCGTCGTCTTTTGCCTTTTTTATTTTCAGAAGCATCTATAAATCGGCGGGCATAGTTGAGATAAACAACAACGAACAACGCAGCAAAAAAGTACTACAAATTCCTGCGATCTATAATCTTTGTTTTTTCATCATCATTCTATAGGACCTTTTAAAGATAATACACCTCGTTTTTTAAAAACAAGAGTGAGTTTTCTACAAAAATCTGATGCCACATAAATGCCGTATCTGCAAAGCACTCTCTCTGCTCCATTAATTTTACCAACTTAACCTACCTCTCCTCCTCTTTCCAAAACTTTCAACTCGCTACGTCATACACGGGTTCTACAAAAATCACAAATCTTCTTGTCTACTTCATGGACCTGGGCCAAGAAGTCTTACTTCTTTTTACTCCGCCCTATTACAAAAAATATTTCGTGCCCTATTATTTCCATTTTCCTCGAATGTACGATGATAATACCTGGAAGCTCTCACTTAACCTATCCTCTGAATATCCTCCCACTTAACCGTAAATCCATTGCTGTCAACAAGAAACGAGCTCATGGGTTAAAAAAGTGGAAGTAAAAATTCGATAAAACACTATAAAATTCTACACATTAGGTAAGACGTATCATTTCACTAAATAGTTTAAACTGAATTTAATTGTTTGGTCAATTTTAATCATTAACATTATTCATTTCATGACTACTGAAAAGGTAGGGGCAATTCAGACGTATGTAAACTTCTTCTTTCATGTTATAAATAATAAATTCTTTTGGAAGTGATTTAGTTTCAATCCACCAAAGAACATTCATCGATCAATTCTACTTTCTCGATGCACATGCCGTACCTAAAACATTTCCACACTATAGATCCCTTACTTAAAATACGATGGGGTGCAGTTGGTATCTAAGAACAAGAACCACGGAATTTCTATGAATGCCACACGCTAAGGAGCTGGTAAAGGCAATGTAGCTGACTTAACTTTACAGAGAAACCCATGAAAATTGGCATTCTTTGTACACATTGTCTACAGTCCATAATGTAAACTTATGAAGTATCAGGTAAAACACCAGCTACAACGGGATGTCCAGACTTAAATTATGCATAAAACACATACTATTTTCCTTCACATTTGTTGCCAGTTGCACATAAACACATAAACGACAGCGGACTTACAGGATTGCTTTTGAAAGACGTACGTACTGATAATTGAGTCGATCTCGTGCCTGGACGTTTACCGCGATAGTATGACTCAAAGCTAAATGTCTATCGTTATAAGAACATGAACTGTGTTACAAGGTGACAAAAGCGGGGTCATACACACTAAAGTAACCTTCATCAAATTCCAATTAGCTATTTTATTCGTCAAGCGTTAAACATGTAGATGGTTATTTATAATATAACGACTATTCGTCAGTGCAAACTTAAAGGCAGTGCAATAATATTAAAGGGGTCATAATCTGTTAGTATCAACATCGTGCAGAATACATTGCATTTTAAAAGTTTTAACTGAGAACTGATACTTGAATATCACCAGACACATTGTAAACCTACCCTTCCTTTCAGCTTTTGACGAAATAATGTTACTTTTGCATTGTACTCCCTCCATCGTCCAGGTCCACTAGTTTACATGTGTATATTAAAATGCAACAAGCTCTGAATGAATTTTAGTGAACCATACAAAAAAGATCTGGTTTGGCAGGAAGCTGTGGTAATCTAATACTCTAATGCATGAGACAAAGAGTAGAAAGTTCACTTTTACCCTCACAAACTTTCGTTTTCCCTCATCTATTGATACTACGTAAACATCCATCCGCTACTAACCTGCATGATGGAAAAGAGGTAGATGGGTAACTTTTACGTAGCCGGTATGCCGTCACAAAAAAAGACTACTGTTTTTGGTTTTACCGCACCATATACAACTCCCCCTTTCGACAACCTTAATCTAATTCTGGCAGAAAGCTACATCAGAAAGTTTTCTACACAGCGTTTCCAACTTTAAGTGAAACGTAAAATTTAATGCACAGCTTAGGACTACGACTAGAGATGAAAAATAATCAATAAAATTGAGGGGGACGGTTACGGATGATGAAAATTAAACAAAACAAATGCATACTCCAGTCATGATTATGTATTCCAATTCCGCTTCTCTTGAATGTTATCTGACAATGCCATTCTACAATGACATATACATATTGCAATTTTATACTTGGTTTATTTCGTAGTGGCATAGTAGGTTATAAGAATCCGTACTGAAACTTGGTACCTAATTTCGTTTGCTGAACTGTTTTCTGAACCTGCAATGCAGCAATTTCTTGAGCAATAAAACGATGAATATATTTTTGATTAATCCTCTTAATGAGTTAAATTCTCCTCCTCCCAATCCTAAAGTTTTATACTAGACTAGATGAAGTTTTAATGTTTCCTAGAACCACACAGAGAGCAATAACTATTCAAGCATATGACCGTAAAAACTAACTGTTGCGTGAAAAACGTTCAGCATGGTTATAATTTTCAAATATTAAGTGTCAAATAATGACTATCTGCATCTGCTGGGGAAAACAGAAGTTTATGTTGATCCGTATATTGGGGAGATATTTTGTAAGAGATTTTCGTTTTTGTAATTTGACCTTGAGTTCAATATTTTGTGAGCTCAATAACGGTAAAATATGTATGTACTTTAATTCTCCAACAAAAATGTTGTTGAATGACCTATGACACATAAATCTTGTGTGTTTGAGTAAAAACATCTGGGCCCTGAATCATATCTGCAGGTCTAACTGTCTGTTTGGTTTACCTGTGAGCTACCAATCAAATAAATGTAACGGCGAAAACAGAATTAAAACACGTTGGTCAGTTTAGGAGATCGCACTATAGATATATTTATACAATAATCACTTATCTCGATTTTAAACTCTGAGGTCAATAACTATGGACTTTGTACTTGCCTTTGTTCCTCTTAAAAAATGCTGCCGAATGAGGTAATACAAAGACATGTCATTGGTTGCTATTTGAAGAATTGGGCCCTCAATCAAGACATGGCTAGTTTTGCTAAATAGCACCCCAAGGCGAGCTCGTGTTGGTGAAAATAATTCGAAAATGTTGCTCCGTTTTCGAATGTACAGTTTAGTCGGACAAACCGGAGGATGCCACTTAAGGCTAATAAGCGCTTACGTAGAATTTCCGATTCTACTGCATGCAGTTATGTAGAATCTCCAACTTCACTGCAGTGCTTAAAGAATCCCATTATACTCATATGCAATACACTATAGAGCGTACTCGACATCCGTCGCATAATGGTCCCAACGAACAAAGCTTTCTTCTCAAGTGTCAGTCAACACCGTTTACTCAATTATTTGGTTATAGCCAGACATCTGAAATCCGTATCACGTCCTTTGCCCGACTGAATTTACCCGACCAAAACTCCCCGACTTGTAAAT
>JAHZNA010004194.1:0-15217 GCA_027743935.1 Sinodicranocentrus sp. ZH6
CAAATGCCGGAAACTATTTATGGTTAGCTCCAAACCTCCCATTAACATAATTTCACTTAATTTCTTTCCAAACAGCTATTAAGTATATTTTAATTTTATAAAATATTTGCATAAACTCTTCAGTGGGAATAAAATGATTGCGTTATAAATTTAAATATTCAGACCTCAAATAGCAATTGGAAGTTAGTTGGTAGCAAAATATTTGTCTTAAGAGGGGTTTTTATTTGCACAGGTCAGAAAGTGGTAAATATTCCACGGTACATTTTACGTCGCAATGTGTCAAGAAACTTCCTAATAGTTGGGAATCAAAACAGGAAATGAGGAACAAGTATAACAGTTGTTTAGAAAGAAAAACAAGTAAAAAGTTTACCATCGTATAAAAGGCTTATCTTCCTTGGAAAATGATGAACAATATATTTTATTTGTACTTGCGTCCCTTAAACAATTTCAATTTCCATACTTCAATGTACATATATCAGTATTCCCGCATCCAACTAGATGAAAGAAACAAATACTCGGTAGAAAACACATACTGCAACTGCATACCTTCAATTTCTTTCTTCACTCATCAAACCAGTTGGCAGTTATGGACTTATTGAGGCATTCTTCTGGTACGCTTCAAACTCGAGAGAAAACCAAATAAAATTTGGCGTTTGGGAGAAAAGGGAAAATGAGAGTAAATCATATTTCTTTTTCATCTCCTTGTTTATTTCTTGAGTGGGGTGGGGTGGTTTATTGGTTTTGTTATTGTTATTGAGTTAACCTCCCTCTCCCTTTTATTTTATGAGTTTTTTCTGCTAATATCTATGATATTTACAAAATATGCTATTTCCAATAATTCGCATACACGGGAAACAAACACGCACGCCATTAAATCGATTTGATTATCGAGGTGGATAGGCCGTATTTGCATCTTTTCAATTTCGTGCATTCAGTGTAATCCTGCCACCCATAACTAGTTCCTGGAAAAATTGAGTTCGTGTGTTTGACTATACATTATATGACCATATTTTTGCAGAATCAGCATAAAAAATAATTTTAGCACTCTCTACAAGAACAAATTTGAGCATTAAAAGCGCACGCTGCACGCATCATCCTCTACTCTCTATGTGACAAGCTTCTACGAGTAGATTTTTCATTTCCTGAATGAACTTTCCGGTTTGAAATTCAATTGTAAATTTCATTTCAAGCTAAATTGAGTTCTGACGAGAAATTGAGTTCTGAAGAGGAATTGAAATCACTGTACTCTTCATTTGCATACAGTTTCTTTTTCCGACACATACTAACAAACACGTAAAGCACATTAGTTTATTTGCAGTGGAACAAGCGAATCCTATTTTATGAGAGGTGCTTCGACAAAAGTGAGTGGAGACAAAGTACGGTGACATAGTACCTCCGTCAGGATATTTAGTTGCACTTGGATGTTTGTCACTTGTCTAAGTGAGTAATAATATGAGAGCAAATACCTGTTTGTGACAAGCACACCATTTTTATTCTGGTGACAATCATTATTTTTTATAATGCTGATTAGGTATATCCCATTACCCTATGCATCCACCAATATAAATATCTACTTTACTAAATCGTACTAAGTAACTCAAATTTTAGCTGAATGGAAAGCACTGTTAGCCGTCACTTCTAAAATGACAAACTTCGTTTACAGGAAATATTCCATTTCAATAGTCATAAACTTTTTCTCAACAACCTTGTACACAACGTCAGCTCAAAATTTTGCAACCAAACATTGTAAGCACTTATACGTATTGTACAGGAGCTCCATAACGCTTCAACCTGAAGCCGGAGCCAGCTAGCTGGGAAAATCGGATGTATGAAGACGAAAGTGAGAGAAGAGGCAGTGGAGTTGTTGAGCAGAGAAGTTAACGCCTTCGGTTCCATCTAGAGCGCCACTCTGTAGCTTGCTCATGACACGGGTAAAAGTTGTACATCTCTCTTTTCACCAATCTATCACACATCCCCCCAAACAACCCTTTTTCATCTTATTTGTGAGTACCGAGGTGGAGTATACGAGCACATAGTTGAGTTAAACTATCCCACCAATTTTAAGATATGCATGAGCACAAGCTTCCAACAAAGTAAGACGTTTGCCCCTCTATACTAAGAAAAGACTACACAAAATGACACCACATTTTATTGCCACGGCTCTAACGTAAACTCAAATTTCACTCCCCTGCCATGTCATTATTATACTATGCATATGCATTCTTTCACTAAATTCTCCAAACTTTTCCTTCATCCTGTCCAAACAGATTGAAAGGAACAAATAGGCCTTCTCCCTCCTTGTGCTAGGGATAGATGTGGTTTCACGTGTGCAAGAAAAGTGAATTTTGTGCCTGATTCTTTATGCAGTTGACATTTGAGTGACAGTCTTTAAAGTAGAATTTCCCTCTTCTTGTGTGATAAACAGTTTTTGCAGAAAAAAAAGTCTTTTGTGCCCTAACATGATTTATTCTTATGTAAAATGGATGAAACGAATGCTTACCTCATTTTACAGTGGGAGATGACGGTAAGCAGAAGGATAATATATGATGTAAGCATAATCCACTGACATTTTCAGTGTATCTTGTAGCTTTAATCTGAAAGCGGAAAACAAAATTTTACAATGCTTACCTTCTAGCTGGCCACTCTGTTTCTGTGGAGGCTGGGGCTGAAGCGCTCCTCCCACTGAACACCGGAATCTCTAGGGTTTTCGAGGGTATGAGAGGATTTGGTGGGCTGGGAGAGAACTTGAGTGTGACGGGACGACCGCTTTTGTAGCCGTAATCTGAAACCCATCATATTACAATTTTCCATCTCATCCGTTTCAACAGTCCATTAGCGTTTTCTATAGAAGTTTACATTTTGATACAGACACACAAATGCTGGTAGAGTGGTGTTGATTTGCAAAATTTCCAATCAATATGTATCACACTCCAGTTCTAGCTCAGTGTATGCATAATGAAGATGGTTTTCAAAAGGGAGTTGGAAATTGGATTTTTTGAAAGCTATTATATTCCCATTCTTTCTCTCATCTTTAAAAGGATGCCACATGGTTGGTTTAATTTTTAGCTTGAAATGTCTACATTTTACGCTGAGATAAGCAGAAATATCAGAGAAGAGCAGGAGAGACGGGAAAGCTACACCAGAAGACTTTTTTCTTGTGCTGATCATGAAATGTTTTAATTAACTCTGGAATTCTGGAAAGCTATTTTTAAGTTTTCCAACTACAGATTTTCCCGTCTGATAAAAGTATACATGCATATTTAAAAAGTTATATCTAGACTCTGACAGCATTCATCCCAGAGGGGAAGTTGATCTTATAACTTGGAAATTTCTTAATCCTTACAAGACATGCATAAATACCACTAAACTATAGCAAGTATGGTGAAGAAAATGTTAATTAATCAAAGTAAACTTGGACTCGAAATGTCTAAACCGGGCTTATACAAGACAATCTTTTGGATGGATATGCCAGTATCGAGGAGAGAGAGAGAAACAAAGTTTGCAACTGTCGTAACGAAAAATCGCGTAAGTATCTTCGTCAGATAATTCCCAACTCTTCTCAACATTAATCCCACTGTTTTTATTATTTTAGCGAAATATACTATGTTCCGGAATGAAGGATTTTAAGAGATACTTGAAAGTTATAAGGTGTCACGAAATTCCCACATATATTTCGAACAGTACGAGGAATAAAAAGCAATTTATACTTTATATCTACATAGATGAAAACCGTTCATCTGTAATTGACGGAAAGGGGATCCAATCGTAAACGCTTTTTCTCACACTTGGATAAAGCTTTTGTTTCGCTTCAGCTCAGGATTAATTACCCACAAAGAATGTCGATTAGGGCTTCATCAGCATCAGCAAGTCTAAAGCAAATGATTGTAAAAAGTCAACGATCCATTCAAAAATTTCTAATAACTCAACATCCTTTCCGCATCAACTGACTTTAAAGTCTGCAATATTTCCCATAGCTTAGATTTTAATATTTGTTGGATCCTTGCAAAAGTAATGAAACTGTTGAGAAAGGTAAAACATGAATACCTTTCGTTTCCTTTTCATGATGAAATACATGTTTATCCAACTCTTATATGCTTCCTGTCTGAAAATCTTTCCAAGAATCTACTCATTTTGAAATAATTTAACTACCAACTACTTCACATTTCCTCTAGCGGAAATAGATTTTTGTAAGTAGGCTTTTACATTATCACCAGGAAGGAGAACATTTTACTATAACTCACATTGCCTTCCATATGCGGAATTTGATTTTCTCGTTTGGAACATAGCAGTCTTGGACTAGGAATAAGAATAAATAAGCAATCGTGTAATATAAACGAAGTGATAATTATTTATGACGTTACATTTAATTCCTCAAACAGATCTCTTACCATCAACTTCCCCCGCAAGCTACAAGTTTTCGTAGACAAGTGAAAAAGTGGATACCTTTGACAAAGGTAAAAATCAAAGAGCAATGCACTCCAAACAAAATTTTGTGGAACTCATCAAAAAATAATAATGAAATACCCTGCTACTTGACAACATCATTCCAGCCTCCCTTCAACATTCTCATAAAGTCATCAAGGTGTACAAAGATAAGGACTTACAATCGTTGGTTGTCGTCGACCGTCGTTTTCTCATCTGAACCTGTCCAGAGGAGCCGGAAGAGCTAGGAGCGCCAGAAGTAGGAGGACTTGCAGTACTCGGATGAATCGTTTGTTGATGCTGGATTTGTTTTTGGTGGTGGTGATGGCCACTGTGATGGTGGTGGTGATGATGATGTTGATGAGAATATTGCTGTTGATGAGACAAATGGGATTGAGAATAGTAATGGGGTTGTTGCTGTTGTGTTTGATGTAGTTGATGGAGAGAGCTACGGTGATGTTGAGATGAATTATGGATATTCCCGTGATGAAGTCCAAGACATGAAGTGGAATGAATTGTGGAATTGCTACTTCCAGAGCTGCTCCCAGTCGTTGATGACGCTAACGGCAATGGGCTACAACTTCGACAAATTCCCTTAGTCCCGACGCCACCAGGAGAAGGAACAAATGATGATGAAGATGGGCTTCCTACAATCACCTGCCCTCCTGGGATGAATGCTACTCCTATTCCAATTCCAACGACTCCATATTCATTTACAGATGTCATCCCACCAATATTACCGGCCACAACGGGCCGACGGGAAGTGCTCCCAAGTTCATCGACAACAGGTAATGCTGTGCTTGGCACCGGAGGGGCTATATTCTCGTCGGGGTCGTCGGATGAAGTCACCTGGATCCAAAATTGAGGCTTCATTTTTTCCATTGATTAGTGACTAGTGACCTTGTTTAGACGAATCTCTGGGATGATGTAAATAATAAAATGGAAAACTTGATTGTATGTTTTGATGGTGGCAGGGATCTCAAGTTTCTACAAAAACGACACAGTTGCTTTATACGTATTCTTTGACTCACAAAATGGATAAAAGACAGGAGAAAGCTAGATGTAGCTATTTGCTGCTGCCATTCAGTCACCGGATAAATAACTTACGAGGAAAGAAACGCTTTCACTACAGGCACGCACAGCTATACAAAGTCTTATTGTCCACGTACAGTTTAAGTTTTTATTCACGTTTTAACGCTCTCGGATGTTCTATAATGTAATGCAATCTAACTTTGGTTTTAAGGAACATTAAAGTTTTAATCAAGGCAGATAAAACTTGTCCGTTTTTTACCGTTGTATATCATACAGGTACTCAAGTTACACCAGATTTATACAATCACCAATAGAGCTTTTCGTTGAATGTCCTATTTTTCGGGAGACTTTATCCGATCAAACTAAGCAAACGACTGACGTTTTTTATACAACAATTTCTATTAATATATAAAAGTACGAAGCAGCAAGCAGACCTATTGATTTGTCATTGCAATCAATATGAATCATAACAGCATCGTAATTTCCACAAGTTCCCTCGTATAGATCAAATTTCACGGCTAAATGCGCAGTTTCACAGTTGCATGATTATTCACCGAAGAACTCCCAAGCTATGCGTCTCGCACAGCAGTGAATACTATCTTTATTACGAAGAATTCCTCGCGTGCTGAACAAGATGACAGTAAGTTTCGGAAACACAAACATAAAGAAGAACACGCATTTCCCCTAGTTCATTTCCTTTCACATTGTCATCATAATCAAATTGTCACTTGCAGAGATTGTTATCACCTTGATCCATCATCAAGGTAAGATCTAGGAAGAAAGGATATTTCATCAACAAGTTAATATGTATACACACGCTGGAGAAAGTTCTGTAGAATAAAGCTAGTCAAGGAACCACAAGTGAACCACCATATCTTCATGACTTTATTCATCTCAAAATAATAAAGAGGTGGTCTTGTGTGCTTTACATCATTTCATTTATTTCCACTTTATACCTTTCGCATTTTCTCTCCCTCTCATTTCTTCTCTTTGTCTCAAGCAGGGAGTAAAGGAAAGTGTTCTATACTCTATAAACTAAACTCACTTTGTAACTCAGCATGAAAAATTGGAGGAAAAGAACATCAGGAGAGAAAAAGTGCACCAAGGAGTGAGCTGAATTTGAAAGCAAGACTTTTGGGTCAGGTTGCCTTACATTATTACAAAATTACTTGAGTCTCTTCACATTGAAGCGTTTCCCACATCAAATAGAGTGTTTCACCCTCTCCAAGTGCCCCCAACCTCAATTTTGGGTTCCTGCAGAAAAGTTACTATTCTCACAGTCTTCTATGAACACTCACGTACAGTCAAAAATCCAAGCAAAAAAGATTCTCTTGTAGAACGAAGGAAGAAAACTGAGAATCACTTTTCGTCTCTTTTTCTCCGGAAAAAATAAAATTCAAAAACTTGTCACGACAAACGTAGTAACTGTAGTCCGTCCTTAATATTACAAATGATGAGCTTACACACATATACGCAGAAGAAACAAGAGATCTAGTAACGAGATACAGTTCAACGTGTAATGTAGCAAAATCCCGATGAGATTTGTTAAAAGGGCATCCCACCACACTATCGCCCACTTAACAACGTACAAAAATCTGAAGATTGTTCCTTTCTTCTCACGTTCCTTGCTCGTTTGTGGCTCATATATGATACATGTCTGTACATGTTTACTGTGTCGCACTTTCACAAAAAAGTCGTGCTTCTTTCGCTCCGGAATTCTCTCACGATTCTCTGTTTTTACTTTTCTTTTGGAGAAACACTGAAAAGTACCGTTTTTCTAACAAATACTTACTCAAGTCACACTCAATCTACTAGCGTAGATTTATAATGTCTACTAAATGACTCACAATGTCAGTAAAATACTCTTCTTCAAACTCCATTTAAGATTTTTCCCTGGGTACGACACTATGCCTCACTGTGGGTGGAACATGGAGTGAGGTAAAAGACTTCTTTAAATAGCATTAAGATCTCTTAAAATGTTAAAATGTACTTTCCAACGTTGCCACCGGTAAAGCTTACTTCGCACGATTAGCAACAGTACAAAGCATAAGAGTCTGCAAAAGTGCTGACCTAAGAGCTCACTTCCAGCGGCACTTTCACTTAATGTGATATTGTCTTTTTTGTCTCGTGTCATAGGCTTAAATCCGTATCTCAAAGTGATATAGGCTGATCTATTGTGTCATATACCGAGCACTAAGATAGAGAGGAGAAAACACGTTTCGGTTTAAGAGACTGAGGAAATTAGATGAGTTAATCCTTGTAGACTAACTAGTGATTCTCTAAGGAACAGCTGTTATGTTTCCGTCTTTCGAAGTCCCAACATTACACTGGAAGTGTCCTTGGAATATCTTGTGAAATGGTGCTTGGGATTTAGCTTCAATAATAGATTCAGTTTAGAAATCTTGACTTGACTTTAGAAATGCTGACACCAAAATGTCCGTAAAGATGGAACCAGGGGACGTTTATGAGTCTGGAAAAAAATCAAATGTAAGATTTAAAAATTCAAAAAAGTTAGGAACTAGAAAGTAAGGTATTTTGTGGTAAAATCATGCATATGCAGAAAATCCTTCATCCTCAAACATCAAATGCAAAAATAAACCTTGTGTTAAGCTATTTGAGTGGTACACGTATTTAACAGTTTTAAGCTGAATGGTGAGCACTTTCCTACCAATCACCTGAAGCACCCCTTTACGTATCAACAGCAGAGCCACTTCACCCAGACATGGACAACTTTGATATATGGTTGACTTTGCTGACGTAAGCCATCATGTCATAAACGGGAAGAGTGTAAGTGTTGACATTTATAGTACACCTCTAATATTCTACCATCCATATAATATACTCCAATAAAAGGAGTGACTGAATTCCGGCTAAAACCGTGTTCTGCCTCTTACGTCAACACTGCTTATCCCAGCCATTTTCAGACAACTTGTATGATTTTAATTTTACCCTTTATCCTACATGTACGTCATTCTAAGCAGAATTTTCTTCAGTGAACCGCCGCCAGCTGCAGGGTTTATTCTGTCGGATGAACTGCAAAAGTGTTCGTTTCAATTTATAATTAGCATGAAGCTACTTCAATATTTTCACTTGTGAACTTAAGCCATGTAAAATTCACGTTACAACGTCTGACTGACAGTTCACGGATCGTTTTTTTCCGGAATAGTCAACGAACTCTAGGTAATCCTAATACGGCTCAGTTTTAGTATTTTTTTGTCCAGTTCTATCAAAATTAGGCTTTTGACATTCAGTTAACCGATTTACCTGTATCGTTTACCGGATTGAATAACTTTCAGGTGTAGAAACTTTCACTCTATTTTATGTTCAAATTTACGATTAGTATCTGTATCTATATTTGTATTCCTATTCAATTGGAAAACATTAAGTCATCTTACAAAGCTACAAGGTTGGAAAGTTTTTTTTATGAAAAGTTTAGATCTACTTATAAATCACAAGTTTGCAAGGTATGAAACTAGTCTTAATAAAGCAAGGTAGTGAAAATGATTAGGAAAATTTCAATAAAGTTTAGAAAATCTAGGAATTACGCAGTTATGTGTGTATTTAGATAAAAATATCACAATGTTGAAATGCCAAAAAGGTTCCAAAGGTCTATGTACAAATACACACTTTCCCCACATCCCATCCTCAAGAAATGTCAATACGAACAAGGTCGGAAAATCTAACAAGGTTTACTTTTCTATTGCTTGTCAAGTCAATACTACAGCAGATATGAAAGAGAGTCCACATAAAAAAGGAGACTTCCATAAATATGCCATCTAAAAATGATAGAAGGGCGGAGGAAGACAGAAGTAAATGAAAGGTGTAATTGAATTTGAATCTTGATTTGCCTACTCACTCTTTTTTTCCATGAACGGAAATGCTTCCATCCACAATATCGACATAACTGAAAGGCTTTTTTCTCTTTCGTGCATTTCACCAACACTAATGAAAAAGTAGATATGCATTATAATCGTTATTTCTGCTGCATATATTGTCACATTTTCAAGTATGTGCTCAATTTAGTGACAAAATTAATATGTCAAATGTTTGTGCTTCCTTTCGACAGAAAAAAGGAATCGGCACAAGTTGCTTTGAATGAGAGAGCAAAAAGAGAAAATTGCTTAACTGGCTTTTGTATGAACGTGTAGACAAGAATACGAAGAAAGTTCCTTTCAACCTACACACGTAAGTAAATAGAAGTGAAGAGAGGACTACCGTCATCATATTTTTCATCAACATCATCCTTCCCAAAATAGGAACTCATGGCACGCTCGTCTCAAGAAGCATCGTCAGCAAAATCTACGAAATTCGGGTATCACAACGTGAGAACTTAAAGAGAAAGCGCCTGTTGAGTCAATTCATGATTGCTTTCTTTTTACATCTTGTAGACTTATAACAAAAGTTTGGTACATACTTATAGCCATTTTGCTTGTACAAAGGAAAGGATACCAGTTTGAAATGTAGGTACTTTTAAAAGGCAAAAAATCCTTATAGAGAATGAAGGGTATCGTTTTCACAACATTTAGTTCCTCCCCTTGGATAACACTTTTGAATGGGTTAGTTCAACCAGTTCAGCCAATCCATAGCTTTGGCACTTTAAGTCGCTTTTGTAAGGATTGTTTTCAATGTGACTTAGCACAAGCTGCTACTTCCTTTCAAACAACAGAATGAATAAGGTTGAGAAAGTGAAACGACGATTACATTAGAGCTAGTCTAAAAACGTCTAAAAGAAAGCAGACAACAATAATGCGCCTAGTTTCCCCTCTGCTTGTCGCTGGTGCCTTTTTTGCTTTATCTATTTCTCAACTTTAACGAGTGGGGTTAAAGAGCACTTAAAGTACTCACTGAAGCCGAATAAATGTTTTTTTTGGATGGATGGCGGTGTATGTTGAAAAAGTAGTTGGAGTTGGAGCTGCTAGTTTTAAGCATTATATTTGAGCGTTATCATCGTCATCGTCTTGGAATGAAAATATATTTTACATGTAGTTATCATTATTGCATGGAAGGATATATGTACATAATGTACATACGTTATATTATAAATGCTCCTGACTTTATCAACATTTGTATGGCTACTGGCTTTTATATTTTATATTTCGTTTGATCCTAAAGCAAAATATGTACGTTATTTGAAAAAAAGTGAGATTTTTAAGACAAGAATGGAAACGAGGCAAAAATGCTTTCCTTGTAGTAGTCAAATAGAGAGTTTTTTAAAACTTTCTACTGTACTTTCATTTTACCCAGGCAAGGATGCTTTTTTCATCTTGTTCATCCCATTATACGAAAATGGCGTTTAGTATTTACGTTCCTCGACGTCATTAACGTTCACAGCTAATATGAGAGCGTCCCGTCCTTGTTGCTGTTGTTCCTGTCCCGCATTCAATGCCCTTTTCGTGGAAAAGGTTGTATAAACTCGTATTGTGCTGTTAGCAATGTAGATATTTTTCTTCACTTATTCACATTCTTGTGAATTGCTTTCCTCTCCGAGACTCACAGCATTTTCCTACCGATTGCATTTGCCACTTAGGTTTTGTTCGAGAAGCTTTTTTTAAAAGAGGAGTAATATTGGATCTCGTGTTAGTTGAAATGGAAATTCAAGATGTTTGAGACCCGATTGTAGTTCTCGTGCTTGAGATAGAATATAGGAATATTTTTTCTGTTATACTTTGTCACCTTTAAATCTAGTTTTTCTCGAAGAGCTTTAATTTACTACAGATAGATAGATAGAATAATATCGATCATTGGTTTCTCTTGTCTTGTCACCCAAAAGAAATCAATGAACTTTTTCTGATATTACGAGATAAAATTACTACATACTCATAAAAGATTATTCCATGTGAATAAGACTCAACCAAAAACTGAAAACAAAAGTGAAGAGGATCCAATAATCAATTGATGGCAGTCATTTACTTTGTTTTCAAAGACTTGAGGACACTAGGTAGATGGGTTGAACGTGGCCGCATGAAGAATGATTGTTTTGCATGATGAATTTAATAATGCCACCGAATGCCTATCTACTTACAGGAAAATCGGACTCTCCAGGTTTCGAAAGTATTTAAATTTGTATTGCACCGCATCACATTGCTAGCAAAGCACAAATAGCCAAGTATACACAGGCAATGCCAACATATTTCCTTCCATGCATCCGCATCCCGATTCATATACATTCTTCGCGAATGTCAAGATACGAAAAAAATTGTATCACTTTTTACCATGCATAAGAAATAACCATCCAATTTACGTTGAGTGCATGGTTTTCTTTTCCATATCACAGAGTTTCCTCTCACCCACTCGTCATTTTAAAGACAAAAATTCCTACGGTTGAATGCACATTGTCAACTGAAACTGGTTCAGTAAAATTTGTGGTGAAGTACAAACATTGAGTTTTGAGTTTGGCATACTTTGACATTTTCAGTGGAGGACACTGTGTTATATTTTGCTATTCTAAATTCATCATCACCTCAGTCCAAACGTCCAAAGCTTGCTATTCTCCGCTAAGTAAGCTATGTACTATTTGCATCGACTGTCAAAATTCGATTTGGTGAACACAATACACAGTATGAGAATAATGGAAAAGAGATTTAAACCGAAACTCTAAATTATAAGCTTATACTTTCTATAGATCATCACAATGCACATCACGCACTCATGGATGGTACATATGTTGGGTAAAATACCATATGCCTGACAGGTGGGAATTACATGGAAAAGGCTTTCGCAAAATACGGCTTTTTTCTCTTTGCATAACAATTTTATTTATCTCACCGTCAACACCGATGTTTGCAATGATATACATAAACACACACTATTGAAAATGGAAAAATACAATTTCGCGAAAAAGGGACTTTTCCGCTGTAGAATACAAATTTAGGTACATCCATAATATAAAAGAATGAAAACCATGTTGGCCTATTTGAGCTCAACGGTTGAGTGACACTAGTTCAAAAGAGAAGTAGGAAAGTTCCATATAAACGGATGTCAAAAAATCCATATGGAATCTTGTGATAGAAAGAGTGTTTTCTTAGAAAGCTAAAAACTGGATGAATTTCGTGTGCTTCATTTCTTTTAACTGGATTTGTTTTGAAAAATTCCCTGTTCTGTTACACGTGAATGGATTAGGTTAACGTATTTCAAAAAGATTTAGATTTTGACTATCACGCAAGGATTCAAAACTAACATCAAAGATGTGGGTAATGGCTAAAATATGGTTGTACAGAAATTCATCTTCTACTTCAATTGATGTTTGCACAAGCCTAACTACCAGCAGTAACGTTGTAAGGTGGTTGAGGATAAAGGAAGTGGGAAAGAGACGAATGGAGAAAGGTCACAACGAAAAAGGAATCTGAAATCTATTGGGTGATTCGTTTACATGCCCAGTGGGGCGTTATGTCGCTGGGGAATATTACGCCAAGCAGAACATAAAAAATAAACGGGATCCATGTATATTTGTGTTACAACGTATGACGATGCAAATAAAGAACGAACATTGAAGAATAAAACCCAAATTGATAACCTTTCACCGCTAGAATGGATGGATTCGTGCATGCAGTATAGAAATCATTGCTTTCACAAAACAAGATTTATATAGCTGAAAATCCCTCTTGTCCTATTCACAGGGACATCAGAAGCTCCACAAATTTGTTTCGTTTTTACCTACCGCAGGTTCTATTGCATCTTTTAAAATAAATATGAATGAAATTTTGGAGAACAAGCAGAATCAATGGGATGGTTCAATGCACATGTTGTGTATACATTTTATGCAATTACGTTTGGATTCTGAAAATGAGACAAGTTTAAAAAGTTTAATTGAAGTAAATAGTAGTTCAGTTACATTTTGCACGCTTTGAGAAATTACTTGAGTGGTCATACTTTAAATATTTGTTCGTGGCATTATCACATGACGCATTCAACTAACTTCGTAAACAATTTTCAAAGACTTTTGTATCTTGAAATTGGTGCACCACATTGCTATTTACAACCTAGTGACGATTAGGCATAATAATAACATCTAAATAAAGTAAAAATGAAGTGTGTAATGAGTGACAATGTAGTTTTGTTAAATAATTGCGCAAAAAGGTTTTTGAAAGCTGCACAATAAAAGTTGAATTTCTTCGTCCAATGTTAATTTTCGCCTCATTCGTATTCTCCGATGAAGGTTGTCATTTTCTTTCTAAAACTTGGAAAGTAATAAAATAGTTGAATCTTGTTCTTTAAAGTGTATGATGGCTATGTGTAATCTACCGATCAATTTTATAGCTTGGCTATAAAGATATGAGTGCGTTATTAAGAGTCCTTATTCTAAGAGTACGTTGGATTGTTTTTGTAAAACTCTCAGGTACATTGTCGATTCAAAGGCACACTCAGTAAGTAAGTAAGTTATGTCATGAAGTCATCATTTCGGAGCAGAAACGCTTGGAGTTGGAGCTAAGCCGGAAACCAAATTAGTAAACTTAGTTTTCTCTGCGTAAATAAGAAGATATGAAGGAATTGGAGTGTTTTGCAAGTAATTGCTGTGAAACTGTTTCTGCAAAGAAAAAGGAATTCAATCAAACGTGAGTTATTATTAGAAACTCGTTCAGTGTGAGTAGTGTGACTCTTACGGTTAGTTACGCAGTACGAAATTTTTAAATGACAACTCACAAACCGACATCGGCATTGCTAATACCGGAAATGTAGTAAAATGACGATTGGAACGCTAGTTGACTACACAAATACATTTACAGAAAAGTTTACTTTGAAGTTTCTAACGATCTATGATGACTCATGCGAAAAAACATCGTTTGCGGTTTGTGGCATAGCTGTCATGAATGTCACTCACAGACTCCTCTTCACTTCATTACTCGTTTGACTTCGTTATATTTTCTCTTGAGACTTTAGAATACGCCTGGAGAACGGGATTGAAACGGTTACATTTATCCAAATACAACTCATCTTGGACATGGGACCCCAACTTATAACTGGCTTTTACTAGCTTCACTATCTGGTCCAATTTTCGTGAGAAACCAAAAACAACTGACATGATTTGAGCAATCCGTGCTCCATGTAGTAGTGAATGTAGGGCAAACCAAAACACCAGAAGCAGTCCATTATACCCATGCATACGACTATTCCTCATAAAATTGCTCATCCGAGACCACAAAGATATTAGCCAAATGAGAAAAACGAGAACAAATGAATCTTTGTGTCTAGTTTCCCCTAGATAATTACTTATTTGTAGAGTGTGTCATGTAAGCATATACTCTAGCAATGACTATAGCAGCTGGAGGAGTGGAATTGTGAAATGCCTCGAGCCACAATCCATAAACCACTATCTGCCTGCACTCATCCTTTCTGCTCTCAAGTTTGCACAAGAACTAGAATAATATGATAACGTAAATATGCATCTGCCTTTTTGCCTCAAGTCTGACGAAGCTCATCTGAGGTTAACACAAAACCATGTGACTTAAGGTAAAAGGTCGATGTGATCACTAATTTGCAAACCTACCAAAATTCACGTGTTCGGAACGAACCCCATTTTTTTACCCCATCGGCACTCTACCCCCAAAACTTCTACCCCATTTCTTTTACCCCATTCGCGGACTCTACCCCATAATCATTTACCCCAAAACTTTAAATTAGGCATATCATCGTCTTTATTACACAGTCCAACAAAAATATGTACAAATAGTTACAACAAATCATTCCCTATCTATAAAGTCGAAGATACAATCAGAAATTTTTCTTAAGTATTCAACTGTACCAAGTGTGATACAATTTTATCAAG
>JAHZNA010004195.1:0-12649 GCA_027743935.1 Sinodicranocentrus sp. ZH6
AATCTTTCAATGAACTAGCTAGGCGTTTTTCTCATTTGTTTTATTTGGCAGTTCAATGCAGCAAAAGATCATTCTGCTGAAATATCATCATTACTTTTGACGTTTCTATCTTTATTTTTTTATACATTTTTCTAAGGAGCTTGTGTAAAAGGGTTTATTCACAACAACAGTTTATTAAAAACTCTTTTTATTTCCTCTGTTCACAGTTGATGGAAATGGAAACCTAGATTTGTATGGATTTGAGTGGGCTGCATTCTGTCTTGGACTTCCTGGCACAGTTTACCGAGTCGATGTGGACACTGCAACTTTCAAAGTAAGTACTTTTCAAGAGTTTTCGCGAGTGGAAAAGTGCTAAATATTCTCCACATATTTACCATGTGAAAAAGTAAACAAGTTTTCGGCTGGCTAATGAACGAATATTTAATTTTGTTCTAGGGAAATTGCCCATATGCTTGTAAAATCGAAGGTTGCTTTATAAATCGGGATAATGAGAAGAGTCAAGGGGAGATTGCACGTATTGGAGCAGGTTTTGAGCAATGTAGAGACTCGCCTTGGAAGATACTTTTGAACATGACTAAGGTACTTCATGAAGTTATATTAATGATTGGCTACTGTTCACCTGTCTTGCAGTTCGTACAATGAGTTTTTGAATTTGTTTCATTGATTTAGTTGGAGCCAGATAATAATCATATATTCGACATCCCTTCATTGGAACAATTAGGACCAATATCCCACGTTCGAGTGACTATCTTTCCTGACGGTGGCTTGGCTAAACTTCGTATATGGGGAACACCGATAGTGTTTGGGGATTATGAGCAATGAAGAGAGTAAATTACGAAACTGTTTCGTTCCCTGTTCGATATGAAACCTATAAAGGCTCTACACTTGATTTGATCTCACTCCAGCAATTTATCGCTGAGCTCTTTCACCACTATTATCTATCACATGCAACGAGATGAGAGAAAATTTGTCGGATGTATTTCTTGTTGTGTGAAATGTGTGTAACTTTACATTTGTAAGGATAATTATATTGGAACGACTAATAATTTATATTGCATATGAAACCTTTATACTAACAGTACTATTTATTTTAATATATTATATGTATGAAAATCTATGCATGCTTAGCGTGCATTAGGAACATGTGGGAAACTTCAATGTTAATATTGAATGAGATGAGCCATTTGACTTGTATAAAATGCATTTGATTGATTATCCCTTTACACATGGACTGTGAGTATTGGATTGATTCATGGCCTAGCATTATCCACTGTTATATTTTTCATGGTCCACAATATTATCTTGTCGGTTCCATAATTGCTTGAACTGAATTCCAAGTTAGTTTGCAAATGTGATTTTCTAAGAAAAAACCGCAAATTTTTCGCATTCATTTCCACTACTCTTCACTTCTATACAATGCTCTTCCACTTCAGTTGTAGGGAGTTTTCGATTGATTGATTGATTAGATTTATTGTCTAGTTCAGAATAAGCTCTAATTTCCAACAACAATTTTTAAGTTCGAGTAGCCTCCAGAATTGCACTTTCATCATAACGTAGCACTAAAGCACAGAAGAATACATTGCTAAATGTTTCTAACGAGTCGTCCTGAAGTGGGCATGAATTTATACATTGGTAACGTATTTAAATCTTATTCAAGCCTTGAAATTTTAATAAGGAATTACTTGAGTATTGCTAATTGAGTTTCTGCATTTCATTCATGGCTCCAAGCTCTTCAACTAATTGTATCAATTTTATAAGCTATACATTACTTTGTGAGTTAGCGAGACTAAAAGCTCTGATGTGTTGTTTAGCTTATTAAGATTATTTTTCATGGTTGTACTGTGAGAATAATAATAAAATATTAGTAACCCTTGCTATCCTGTTAATATCCTCATATTTAAATTAAGGGAATAAATTGCATAATAAATTAGTCTAAGTTGCCGAAAAAATGAGGATTTACAATAATGCAGTGATTAAGAATAGGGAGGAGAGTGGATTTCTGTCTTTGAGGTATATAAATAAGCTGGCGACTGACAGAAATTCGACTTGATTGGTGTCATACGTCAAAGTTGGAAAAAGTACAATATAAGAGAATGGGAAATCATGTTTTTGACTAATTGTTCTCACTTTTCTCACAATAAACTTGCATGCAAGTAAAAGATACAAAAGCACAATTTTCAAGCACATGCATACTATTTTATTTAGTTTCACCCCATTTTATATAAATGTTCTCTTTGTTTGTTATTACGTAGATGAACTCATTTCATCTAGTATTGATTTGGCCATCATTGTCTGTCTGTCTGTCCGTCTGTCAACACGATTCTGATGATATGTGTGGACCGATTTTTACCAAATTTGATACATAGGTATATTGTGTCAAGACCTATCCCGGGATATATTTTGGGCCAAATCGGCCGTCCTCCGGGTGGTAGGGGGAGATGTAATTTTGTTTTTCTGATGACATAATACGTTCAAATTTAGCATAATGATTCATTAGGTCAACACTAATCGCTATGCAAATTTTCAGTTTCATTGGTCAACCCCCGGGGGGTCAGGGGGCGAAGAAAGTTAGAAACTAGGTCGCTTCCTCCTAGCTACGTACGTCGACGGATTTCAACCAAATTTGGTACATAGGTACATTTGGTCAAGACCTATCTTGATCTATATTTTGGGCCAAATCAGCCATCCCCCGGGGGTAGGGGAGGGGTAATTTTATTTTTCGTATTTAGCATAATGATTATTCAGGCCACGGCTAATCATTATGTATATTTTCAGCTCCGTCATTTGAACCCCGGGGGGCAGGAGGGAGAATATTGGTACAAAATAGGTCGCTACCTCCTGTCTATATGCATCGATGGATTTCTACAAAATTTAGTTATTGGTATATTGGGTCAAGTGCTATAATAGGATATATTTTAGGCCAAATCAATCTACTCCTCGGGGGTAGGGAGGATTTTTTTTGGCATTATGTATAAATCCTAATTCATTTTAGCTAATTACGGCCAGCTTATGTTAGGAAATGTACATTCATTCATTGCAGAACTTTCATCTACGTATTTATAATTGCCTTACAGCGAGTTTATTCATGAACAGTAGGTTCTACCAATTCGAGAGAGCATACTGGTTATAAATATATTTGTCGGCATACATTACAAGAGAAATATTCATACTAACGAAGAAAGCTCATCAAGTGTTGAAGTGTGAAACGATTTACAGCTTGAAGTGATATGTTTAGTTTCCTTGGCTCACATGAAGTATGTATGTGCGAATCTTTGTCTTGAATAGGTATTCTGGGGGTGGGGGAAGGGGTACGTAATTTAATCATTCCCATATAATGTAAAGAAAAAATTATATGCAAAAACATTATTGCTTCATTAAATTAAGCATAAAAAATGTAGAATATGATGTAATGTATGCTAAAATTCGAAATGGCGTAGGAAAATATATACCACTATCAATATTGACTTTGTTGAACAAGTTAAGTTGAAACTTATAGTCGTTGGTAACAATTCCAAGCAGAATATGTTGTTTAGTAAAAAAAATAGTTGTATACACAGTGGAAGTTTAATGTTACGACTTTGAAATGAATGCATAGTTATTTCTGGGTACCATAATAAATCAAAAAGTTAACATGTTTGTGATTTATTCATGCTTGTGTTCTGGTTTGATGATCGTAGAGAAATAAATGAAGGTGACAACTAGTCAATTTGTTAGCTGAAATGAGCTGAAATTTCTTTTTTTCATGGCTATCCAAATGTAATTTAGAATAACAATGACGTCCTGCACACTTACGTTTTTTAAATGACACTTTATAAAAACTATTTTGTAATCAATGAAAATATGAAAATCTGTTTCATTGCTCCAAATGCAAAAGTAATTCATAAAAGCGAGGAATTCCAGCGCACTATTATTTTTTTAATGACACTTTTAAAAAATGATATTGCCGTCATCTACTTTTGATGTTGGCGTTTTTAAAATTCACAAACTCCCTTCAATTCACAAAGAATTTCAAGGTACTACTTACAGTGTATTCCCAAGGATGAAGATTGGGGTAACCAAACAAGTAAGTATTGTTCCTAATTCATTATTCAAACTAGTCGACTAATTTTAATTATGTTAAATCTGTACTATACTTGATTGAAGACTGTGAAAAAGTTAATGTTGTGGCCAGTTAATTTTGATAATTTGCATAATGGTTGTAATTGGGTATGTGTGAAGAGTGAATTTCTATCTATTTTGGAATATAAAGCAAAAACAGACAAAAGGCGGATTTGCTGGCTGACATCAAACGCAGACTCAAAATCGGTAAAGGAAGAAAACTGATACCTCTCATGAATATGTTAGAAACTAACGTAATGTATTCTTCGTTGCCTTACAAAGCATGTAAATATTGTAGCAAATATACGAAATCTTCCAGCTGCCAAGTAGTCAATATCAAATGCGACCAGCGATTCGAAGTTATTACGAAGCAATAGGTAAGTAGTGCAAATGAACTTTTATAGTTTGTAAAAGTTCGAAAGGACAATTCTAGCATGTTTATATTACTTTAATATGCCTATAAGAATCGGTTTAATATAAGTGTACCAAAACAAGTTTTAATTATCATCTTACTAAGCCCATATGTAGGGCAAGAGGCTGATTTAATCTTAATTAACTTTTAAAGCTGATCAATCAGATATCCCAAACAAAAATATAATTAGCTTTTCTATTGACGTCACGATTATCTGAATAGAAGCCTTTTCCAGACACTAGCAGCTTTTAGTTGCTACTTGATCTTGATTCTCAAGCTATTTGAAGACAAACTATATCTTGACAAATAAACCTTCATGAATTTCAAAGCTATTCTAATAACATGTTGGTTGTAAATTTGTCCATCATTTCCAGAATATTTTTCCTTGACGTGAGATAGTTTTGTGCTTTTAGTATGGGCATGTTCTGATTTTGTGATTGTAAAGAAATAAATAAATGAGGATGACTACTTAGTCGATTTTTTAGCTAATGTGAATGGAAATTATGACTTTTTCATAGCTATCCGTAAGTAATATAAAATTACGATGACGTCTTACACACTTTAAACTAACGCATTTATTTCGATTCCTGATTGTTTTGCAAAGCATATAGTGACGCCTCTTATAATAATCGGATTTCTAATTGCACTTTAAACAGCAATAAGTAACAATCAGACAGCAATATAGTGTCTCTTTACAATCCAATTTCTTATTGTTTTTTTCAACAGCTAAAATTGCAGTTCTAAAGAATATATTTAATTATAGAGGGTGAAGTAATTATGCCAAATCTTCCAGCTGCCAATTAATTACTCAATATCAAATAAGCTATTCTAACAATGTCCAGCAGGAAACATTAATTGGTGAAAGTTCACCTCAAACTTGCTCTTGGTTGGTGTAGATTCAAATATATTATTTTTGCACTACTAAATTCAGAGTTTGTTCTGATGAAGATTGCGGAAGTGATCGAAAGCTTGACTAAACATTATTATGGGTTCCTCTAATTTCGATGTTTCAAATAAATTCAGAATATTTTACTTCAAACTTTGCTTGTAGTTGTTGGACTGTGAAGATTCTAATACATCGTTTCCGGGCTAATAAATGTAGAATAATTTGCTGATACAAATTATTTTGTACAGATAAAACACGAAATTGCCCACCTTTTTGTAATTACGTACAGGTCAGGAGAAAATTTGAATTGTTTGTTCTCTAAATGATAAAATGAAGGATGCAAAATAGAACAATAATTAATCGGGAAGACCGTTCGTTAATGTTTATATGCTCACCATCATGCTATGTTGTACTTAAGTACATGAAACAAAAACACAGTTTGCGAGTGAATATTTTTTTATTTAGTTCCATTCCATCCCATGTTGTATAAATGCTTTTATTTGTTTTTCACCCGTAATATAACTCGAATCAAATGCTCCAATTTTTATGATACAATGATTTTGGATGAAAATGCCAATCAAATCGAAGGAATGTGGAAGCGTCTATCGAAAATGCTTAACTTCAGCATTACAAATTCATGTAAGGTTGGGCCGAAATTTCAAATTCGTAATTTGTTGAACAGGAAGCTCAAACAATTTATAGCAAATACTGGCTTATAATAATTATATGGTACAATTATCAAGCCAGTGGAGTACAAAGAATTAATCGCAGTATACAAAAGGCATTTCACTTTAAAAATTCTCATCCGCACCTAGTTCCAGTTTTGCTTCGTAAACTCCGAAAATATCAACACGGAAAGATATAAACCAAAACTCGCAAAAGAAGCGTGAACAATCCAAATATTTTCAGTTTTCTAGTGATCGAAACGAAAATTCTAGCATATTCATAATAATATGCCAATCATAGTCGGCTTGGTATAAATATGCAAAACTATTTTTGATTCCTTTCTAACCAAGCTAGTGTAGTTATGAGGCTGTCCGAAACTTAATTAAATTTAAAGCCAATCGATCAGATGCCAAACAAAAAATTTCTGGACAAGATCTGATTAAAAGTCTTTCCTGGACACTAGCAGCTTCCATCTGCTGTTCCATTCAGAAGCTGCTTTATAGCAAAAAATATTTAAATTTGAATATACCGACTCTTCAATTATGTTCGTTGAAAATGCATCCATCTTTTCCCGAATATTTTTCCTGGACATTTGTTTTTGTTTGTATGACTCTCGACTCGAGTAATTCAGATTATGTAACGTGGAATTCAACACACTTTGATTGATAAATGATACTTTTGAAAAATATTGCATTCCTACACCTGTCATGTGTCTAGATGTAAAATATAATATTGAAAAATAACTGTAACTCTTTGCCGTTTACCTCTATCTTCTCTCTATGAAATCACAAACTCGGTTGATTTCACATAGAATTTCATGGCACTACCTTGTATTTCCAAGAGGCATTGCATTTCATTGTGTTGGCTAAACAAGGACTTGTTAATTATTCATTCTTCAAACTGCCGAAAATTATTTTGCAACCCGTTCTCCCTTTTGTAAATCATAAAAACATCCAAGCCCGAATGCATTGCAATGCTGAAACTCGATTGAATCCATAATATTATAACAAGATTAATTTTCCCGCCAGGTCTTAAGTAACATCGAACAAATTTTTTTATTTAGTATATTCCGTTTTCCAAGCTATGAGTAATAATGTTCATGACCACATCGCTTGGGAATTCCCATGTGCTAATAAAAGAGATTCTAAATTTATTTAAAACTGTTCAACGTACTTTTGGCTATCAAAAGCCTTTTCCGAGTCCATTTAGGTAAACTTGGTTTTAGTAACATAAAGGTACATGGAATTTTCCCATAAATCACCAATAATAATCAATCAGACACATGTATATGGAAAAAATCCTGGGTTTAACGCAAAGCAATTTGATTTTGAACTATACTAATCCATATTACAATTATCGATTCTCAACCTGCTCTGCTAGACATGCCAAAGTCAAAACCTACTATCAGGTATTCAAAGTAATAGAATTGAAGATTTTATTCCATGAAACCAAACCACCGATGTGCGTCACGCTCTACTAAACTATCCACTATTCTAAGATGTATGAGTAATTAAATAATTAAAATCGAATTTCTATATGCGAAAGACAAAAACAAGTAAAAGCAAGCTTCTCTCGCAAATCACGAGTCCATAATGATATACGTATTATAGAAGCCCAAACCCCAGTTCTAGTTTCAAGATTATAATAAGAGGAATTGCCGCCCCTCAGCTACTTGACAAGTAAATGAAGGAAACATATGATTAACGGTCGCTTGTCGCTTTACAAAAGCATCATACTATATTATATTATCCGTGTGTAAGTTGGTCTGTTGAAAGTATTGCGTAGAACAAAAACAAAGTTTGCAAGCACATACATATTATTATATTTCGAGTTCCATCCCATCTTTCATGAACATTTTCGCTTGTTTTCATCCGTTATATATCTCGAATAATGCAGTAGCTTTAATACTACAAGGAGTTTGAATGAAAATACCAACCAAAGCAAAGGAGTATGGAAGTGTCTTTTTAAAATGTTCAACTTCAACTTCATCATTATCAAATCATTCTCAATTCTTCAGTTAGGCTGACCATTCGCATTATTAATTTGCTCGTAAGCAGGAAGCTCGAACAATTCAAGTAGGCTGACTAGTTATACTTATTTTTATCATAAAGCATCACAAGAAAATAATATTAGAGCATAGTTTACTCGGCATACACAAGTATCAAGCCTGTATGAAGAATTTTTAAACCTTTAGTGACAATACAGAAGAAGAATACGGGAGGCTTTTTGTGAAATATTCTCATTTTCCGCTCCAGCTTTGCTCCCCAATGTTCAATAAAAAAATCAAGACGAATTTGATTATAAAAACACACGTAAGCCATGCAAAGAATCAGACCATTTATATTTAGTCAGTAATGGAAAGGACAGTTACATCGTATTTGAATTAATATCCCCATCAACATTTATTTACAATACCTATAAAATAAGTTTTAACTCCTTACTGATTGTAAGCCTCCGAAGTTCTGGAAGCAGACGAAACTTAATTAAATTTAAAGTCAATCAATCAATTTTCATACTAAAATACGTGGATGTTTTTCCAGAGAGCGTCACGATTTTCTGCATAGAAGCCTTTCCTGGACACTATCAGCTTTCATTTGCTACTTGATTCTCAAGCAGTTTCTAAGCAAGAAAATATTATTATCAAATTCTGCTTAAACATACAAGCTAACATTTTATTCTAATATGTTGATTGAACATGAATCCATCTTTTCCGGAGTATTTTTCCTTGAGAATATCACAAACTCCCTTGGATTCACTTGGGATCCCAAGGGACTCAAGTGCATTCCCAAGGATGACCATTGGGGTAACAAAAAACGGACTTTCTACTCATGGCTTCATAGAGTCCTATTGGTTGGGCTTATTGAACAAGCTATGCATTACTGGGATGGCTACTTCTCAGTGACCAATCTTCTGACTATGTATATAATCATAATTCAAACTGCTGCCACCTTTCACTGGAAAGTTTGTCAAGAAAAGGAGTCCGAGATTCGACTTCTCATCAATGGACTACTCGAATTTCACTCCATTCATTGCAAAGGTAAGCAAGTCACATTGGTCAAATTATGCCATAATTATTGTCCTACTAACAGATTGCTCACAGTAGCTGAATAACTTTAACTACTTTTCAGGGCATTCAAAGAAATTTGAGGAAAGATCTCTTTTGGAAAAACTGAATATCATCTATGTCAACATAGTTTGCTTCAGCATGGTAGTGTGTCCTATCTTCTTTGTGTACGGGCTTCACTTGAAGAATCCGTGTAAACCATCTCTGCTCGGATTTCAACTTCTGTCTCAATGTCAATCGGGAGATGAGGATGGGCACATTTGGAAATGGGTCAAGTTTGTACCCATACTTGGAATCAATCACTGGCTATGGTCGTTTGGATTGCATACGGCCAACTTTGTCTTAAGCGGAATTCACGTTTTTCCAACGCAGACTCTAACGGAATATTTAAGAGTGTAAATTACAATAATTTTTGCTCTAATAACAAACTAGTTGCTTTTGCTTTTCCCCTACAATTTTTATCTGAATGTTAAATAGGTTCTGGAAAATATTCTCAGCGAGAAAACATCGATTCCAAGTCAAAGTACAGATCTACAGGAATGTCCAGGTTCTCGGAATTCTCATCAACGAAATCCAGCAAGGTATTCTTTTACCTGTGATAATGGTTGGCGCAATGCTCACTCTCGCGTTTTCGATCACGGCTCTTGTGCAGATATCCTGGATCATGGAAAATGTCTCCCAACTAGGGATATTCCTGTTGCTCTCCATCAACGCTCTTTTCGGTCTGCTGATATTGATTGCTGGAATGGCGCGTGTGCAAATTGAAGAGAATAAGCTGCTAGAAAACATGCTTCAATATCGAAGTCGCGTTGGACGATCGGAGAGTAAGCGTATGGAAAAATTCATAAAATCCTGCCTCCCAATAAAGATGAAGTTTCAATCAAATTTCTTGGAAGATGCGGCACCATTGCGGTGTATTGCATTTTCGGTGGATTTGGCAATCAATATGTTGCTTCTTTCATAAAAAAAGAAAATCAATACATAATTATGGTAGTAATATTTTAGCTAGTTGAAAGGCATTATTGCCTATCTTGTGGTATCCACTAGGTTCCACATAATGCATAATAATATCATTATTGACGTCAGGGGAATGGTTGTTTAAGGCTAAGTATTTGGAATTTATAGTTGGGGCATAGAATGCCAAGTAGAACATAATACACTATTATATAAAGTGGGAGTGTAATTTAAACCCAGGAGTAATTTATTATTCCTGTGCTTCATAGTAAATGTCTGTAAGGTGGACTTGGATGATAGTATGCTTGTGGATGGGTGGGTTCTGGTTTGGGGATTGAAGAGAAACAAATAAAGATGACACCTAGTCGATTTGGTAGCTGATGTAAACATTCCTTTTTCGCAGGCTCTCCTAAAACCAATTCACACTAACGAGGAGTACCACAGACCTTTTTTTGAAATAAGCTTTATAAAACAATGCATTGCAATCATACTCTTCTGGTATAGTCAATTAGGAAAGTAGTTTTTTAGAAAATGTATCGTTTTCTATAATTATTAGAAATATTTAACAGATTTTTAACTTGTAATGTTTGACATTTTTGGTTCTAAAATGCGTTCTTTCCAATTTTTTGGCCGTAGAAATTGTACATTTTTAACTTCTCAACAAAAGCTTTGATTTAGAGATAAATTGATATTCTCTGAATAGCCAAGGAAATAATGTCAGATATACTGGCTTTGCTGAGGGGTCTGGGGAGAAGAGAAAGAAAAGTATTGACGAGTTTACTTCCTTTAAGGATTTACATGGGACCGTTTCACATTGTCGATTGAAACAGAGCGCCTGCTTGATAAGGTTTTGTTTGAAAAGAACAGCTTTCTTAGTGGTAAAATCGAGAACGTAGTATTTTACTAGAGAAAAGGAAAGTCCCTTAGTGAATTTGTCGTTTATTACTTAAATTTTGATCATTAGCTCAGTTTACAAGGATTTACGTGTTAATTACAAATTATTTTTAGTGCTGATTTAGTCACAATTTTTTCCCTTTTCA
Source organism: Sinodicranocentrus sp. ZH6 (assembly GCA_027743935.1). Lineage (NCBI taxonomy): Eukaryota > Metazoa > Arthropoda > Collembola > Entomobryomorpha > Entomobryidae > Sinodicranocentrus > Sinodicranocentrus sp. ZH6. The sequence goes on from JAHZNA010004195.1 coordinate 11,121, forward strand.
CAGCTCTTTCTTTTGTAAGGCTCCAAATTCGAAAATGTTTCGAAACTTTTTCCTTTTTTTTCTGCACTTTGTACCACTTCCGCTCTGAAGCTTCCATTTGTCACTCGGGATTCAAATGAAAACTGCAGGAACCTAACGGATTTTACAACCTCGCGGTTTTTGATATGGAGAAGTTAGCCAAGATTTTTGTCCAAGTTTTCTTGTCCTCCAAAGATTGATTAGTTAATTCATTTTAAATGCTTAAGTTTTGTTGCTTATACCACATGCATGGTTAGTGTTTAAAGGCATTTGACTTTTTTTCTTCGTTTTACGCCCATCTTCAGAGCAAATGCACTTTCCATTGTGAATCCATATAAATAAAAAAGCAACCTATTATAGCCTAAAAATATATGTTATATAACTTCATTGAAAAATAAGTCAATGTGGGGGAAAACACAACAAGTATGCATGCATAGACATACCCTATAACAATAACTTAAACCACCACATTACACGCTATTAGTTAAAAAATATTTTGTGGGCGAGAAATTTTTGCAACACGCAGAAACACACCGGATTTCCTCTGGAATATTTTTAAAAAACTGGTAATTGTCACATATCAGAAGCATATTTTTAAAAATGCGCTAATAATCATTTGGCGAGTTTTAATGTTTTAAAAATCATATGCAACTTTAGTGCATTATTGTATCCAAAGCAAGATAATGTGGAACTCTCATGCTACAAAACTTAAACCATGAGAATATTTTTAATAATTGAATAAAGCAACATGCTACTTTATGTATCACAAGTTAAGTCCACAAGTGTGTCTATTTATATATCGAGAAATCATCTTCAAAATGATTCCGATTCCAATGACACCAGTAGTCGGAATTCTTATCGCTGGATTTAACATATCTGATAGTGACTCATCCAAGGAAAACTTATCCCCCTCATCAACTTAACGCTGCGGAAGCGTAATGTATATTATGGATTATGAAAAATTGCACAAAAATTTTTCCAAACATTCTCTACTTTGAACGCCTGTAGAGTAAGATTGGATTTCTGAAAAAAATGGAACTTTTATATAAAAGAGGAAAATGCTAGGAAAGAGGATTATAAATATACAACTAATATTTGGTGATCGGATTTTCCCTACTGCGGCATTCAACGCGTTAACGCGAGTAAAAATCATTTCCCTGCTTATCACTAAATGTTTAAGTAGAGACCATTCCACTTCTCAAGGGTTGGCTGGAGCGAAAAATATCTCTTTAATGCAACATTTGGAGCACCTGACTACAAACTTCATTCTGATCAAGGAAGGTTTTCTGAAAAGTTCTTAAAACTCTTTGTGTCCTATACAAGAGATTTGTAAGTTCATGGAGCTGTCAAGTAAACGAATAAGTAAACAGTATGTAAATAAAAATTCATACTCGTCCTTGCTAGTATTTGCTAAAGCATCAATTAAACGTGAAATGGGTAGTTGCATGAAATGAAAATTAAGCCATTCGATCCTGAGCTCTTTTTTTCATGTCATGTGAATGTACAATAAA